>JAPDSC010068774.1:33709-47106 GCA_026290005.1 Latrodectus geometricus
TTCTTCAGTGTATCACACTGAAAGAGATACAAAACCTTACTGAAATTTAATGTATTGTTAAACTTTTCTGATGATGATTTCTAAAGATCAAAATCCTTAAACACAATTGACTATCTCTTAACTTTGAAACTTTGTTTGATGTAAGATCAACATCTGAGCTGATATTCTACTCTTCTAACATCAGTATCATTATAATAAGGCTTTATTGAATTCCTACTCTTCTGAATATGAGAATCCATTTCTTGTCTCGACATAACTTAGTTATTTAATCTATGTACCAGATACTACAATTTCAAATATGTTTATTTCTTACAAGTTATGTATGCTGATGAAAAGAAAAATCTTTTAATGGATCTCATATTGAAATTAAAAACTTCAAAAAAATATAACAAATTTTTTCTTTGGATTGCTTGTAAAGAAAATTAGAGAATCAAAATTTTGAAATTCAACATACTGTTTTAAAAGCAACTAGAGTTAATTCATTGTGTTAAATTTTTTGCAATATCAGAATATATTCTTGCTTCTGATTTCCATGTAATCATCTATTCTCAGCTTATATAATTGTCATTGAGCAAAGCAAGTTTTAAATAATATTAAAATGACTGTATTGTTGATTCTGCTATTTCTTACATGCTTTGATGTTCTGAACACTTGCTGTAGTAAGTTTGACTGGTATTAAAATTTTTGCAATACTGTTTAAGACATGTATTGAGATCAAATTGCCAATACTACTGAGCACACAATTATTTACACTTTTTTCCATTAGTCATAGTTAGTCCTGGCACTGGCTATAGAAAGTACACACTAAAAAATTTAATGGCACAACAGTCCATATGACCTACAGTGCCAATATCTGTTTTCAAGACCAAAGACCCTGGAGTGTAAAGTATATGTCTCTGTTATGTGGTTAGCCTAATGTGAAAGCCCCTTTGTTTAGTTCCTTAGTGTTAGTAATATGCTTGGTACTCAGTTTTATCAATACACAATATGGAGAGATGAAAGACTGAGAGTATACAGTGTAGAAGTAATAAATTCAGGGCATCTGTCTAATTTTCTCTTTGATGATTGCAGTAATTCATTGTACCAAGGTCTCCATACCTGCACTTGAAATAATGAGAAGTCATGTATCCAAGTCTATGAGAATAAAGAATGCACTTCAAGGTGACATTGTTATTACCTTCATTTACAACCCAATCTTTTGCAAATCTTAATTTTAGAGTAGGAAAAGTAGGCTGGTTGCTTAAGTCCTCATTCTCATCAGAAGATAGTGAATTTAAATCCTGACCTAACTAAATATTTGCCATGTTCACGTATGGCTGTTGAGATGTGTAAAATATGTCATAGTCACAATGTCCCGTATGTGAAATTATATTTCAAGGTAGCAGACTAATTCTGGAAGTCTTCTTCATCACTATTTTTAAATTACGAAAACCCATTCACTTTGAGGGTCATGAAGGTCTGTCTCTTGTGCTAAATGATGAAAATCCTGATAGCTGAGCTGTTTAACAACATAATTCTGCATTTCTAGAAAATATATCTATCAAGATTATCTATTTGTAATGATGTGTATGACAGTCTCTCCATTACTGTTGGAAAGAAAGTATAGTAACTCTTCAGAAAATAGCCAATCAGACACAAAATATTCAATAACACAAGTGAAAATCTATGCAACTTAAAACTTTTATTCTTTGAAATATAGGCTTAATTCTTTAGAAATATTGTTTTTAAGTCATTTGTGGAGTGTTATCTTTCATGATTTAACTGAATAAATAAAACTCTGTGTCAAATTTTATTGCTATAGATTTCAATCTCCAAATTTTAAAGAATGTTATAGTAAATTATTATATTCTTATTTTGAATCAAAATCTTTTGAAACAATAATTAGAGTTTACAAGTACGATTGGAAACAAAAAGGTAGTAGAAAATCATTATAATACTAAGTTAAGAATAATATAAGAAACAATTACACAATTCAATTTTGACTGTAGAAATCATTGGAAAATTGATTACAAAATCAATTTTTCACTCTGCTTGAGAGAATGTAAGGGAAAAGTAATATACTCACTAAGTTCATCATATCGTCATCTAAAAACTTCTATCAGGAATCTGAAAACTATTGTAATGATTTAAAATGATACTTTAAAAAAGGAATGTTTACAATTCAAAATATATTGGCTGAAGCTAAGAGGAAACTTTTTTTATCATTGGAATTGTATGTGCATTTATCCTCACATGGGAATGACATTTCAGTTATGTTCTGCAAGTTTGAGATATTTAACGCAGATAGGTATTTTTTTCTGCTCAAAAGCACATTAAAAAAATTTTTCGAATCTACTTCTACAAAAAATAAATTTATATGAAAAAGTAGAAATGCCAATGAATTTTTTGTACAGGATTTTCCAAAAAAATTACTTGGTGTGACTTATTATCTATCGGATATCATTCAGAAATTCTCATGTATTAATTACCAGAAATTGTGGATGAATATGTTGCTGTAATGATTTAATAGTATTGCCAAGTGTTTTATTAGAGGCATTTCTCATTTCTTTTTATTTGCTAGTGCTGATGAATCATAGTTCAGTCTTTCATTTGTTATAAATATTATATACTCCATGTCATTATGTACAAGATATTTGCAAGATGAGCTTTAGTCTGACCAAAACCATTTTTTTTAAAAAGAACAAAAATTGAAGAGTCTAAAGTTTAATATCTCTCATTCGAAGGCATATTTTAAAAATTTTATCTTTAAAATGCCAAACATGGTAGCAAAAGCCATGGCATTTTGTATATAAAGAATAAAGCTGTAAAATGAAAACAACGATCTCTTAATGTGTCATCTGTTTCTAATAGAGTAGAATTTAATCAATCAAAATTATTTGATAATTTATTACACATTACAGGTTTGGATGTGTCATCAAATGAGAAATTCAGTGCATACTATACTCCTCCAATGGAAAACAGTGTATAAGATAATTTTTCATATTAAAAAAGCCATTTTACCAAATTGTGCATGTTAAATGTAAGTTTTATGGTAATTTATGAACTTATTGAGATTGAAATTTCTTCTCAACTGCCGTATTCACTGTACACTTCTACTGCTAGATGAATTGGTGCAGCTTGTCATTTTTGGACCTTGCACCACAAAACCCAACCAACCAACTGCTAGATGCGAGAGAAACCCCAGATCAAAGCTAAAACATAAGTATCGTGAGGAGTAACCGAGGTGAAGATTTATCTCTAGATTCAATAACAACCTTCCTTTACTGGAAGGTTAAACCAGATTGCACAATTGCAGTTCTTATATGTGATAACTGGTCATGCGCACCTTTTTTGCAGCTCGTATTTATTTTCTAAACAAATTTGCAGTGTGATTCAGTCTAACAATACTTTTTAAAAACTTAAATTTCCAATTAATATATTCTGCTGTGCTTAGAATTTCTTTCGAAACTACAACAGAGGAAATTTAACATTAGACCTATAATGAAACCTCTGGAAGAAGATGAAATAGAAATCCATAATCAGAATCGCATAATGAAAGCTACTATTTCGGAGCTAATAAATGAAATTGGAGATCAAAAATCAAACAGCTATTAAATAATGCTCTAAATTCCACTGAGCAACTGTTGATTGCATTAAGATTTTATGCTGCGGGAGCTCACTAGCTTGTAATTTGGCAGAAGTTAAGCCAATCAATAACTTCAAGTATTGTCTCCAAAGTAAGCAAAACCACACACACACAGTGTTTCTTTGCAGACACATAATATTAGAATGACAAAGACAGAAAAATGTTCAAAGATTCTGTTTTATGTAATTCTCATAAATATACTTGACTGAATATCTCATCCATCTAATTTCCTTGTTAAAATTATACAACTTGGTGAAACAAATTTTCATATTAGTATTGATATGATAATTAGCTTATTACAAAAAATACTTTATTTTTATATTTTACTGCAGTATCAAAACATCTATTAAAATATTTAATAAAAGAAGTGTTTAATTGGTAAAGAAATTCAGGTTATTTGTAGTAAATGTATATAATTCTAAAAGATATAATGTATAAAAGATTAAATTAGGATGAATAATCTATAAAAGAATAAATTCGAAGGAAGAACATGGTTTGAATATCTAGTAATTTGTACAGAGTTGCATGAAAATATTTGATTCTATTTTAAACTTTTTTTTATGCACATTATTCTATCAACCCATTTCTGAAAAAAATGTCACCAAATTTTGCGGCTTAGTGGTCGCATTTGTATTTATTTAAGCTTCATTTTAGATTTTTAATGCCTGCAAGTTTTGAATTTGGTAAATTAGTTTAAGATAAAGTTTTTATTTTATCATTATAACCATTTTATTTAAGGAAGATAAAAGTGTAACTTCCCCCCCCCCTCAAATGTACCCCTCAATGTTTGTACAATTAATTCATATTTAATTCATTCAAAACTAATTGAAATTTTATAAACTTTTATAATATTTTAATGATTTAACTATTACGTTTATTTTCCAATCAGTGAGAAAATCTTTTACATTGCCCAGTTTCTCTGTGTGATTGGAAATATTAATTGTATAAATGTTTATAAATCCTTTCACACACACATGTGGGGGAATCAATGCAAAAAGGTTTTGTAATAGATAAGATATAATTTTTATTAATGTTCAAATCATTACATCAGCTGACTTAGTAATACAAAATGCTGTAGCAAGTTGGCTAGGAAGTACCCATGACAGTACTATTCTAAATAATAGTACCATTCCTGAATTAATGCAAAACACTATGTAGGGCCATTACCATCTCCAATGACAGTGGTTATCCCATGGAATTCAAATTCGCCATGATTCAGTCTTTTCTATTCGTTTTAATTGTTTCATTGGTTGCCTAATACAAATCCTATACTTATAAAATATTGCGTTAAAAATAATTGAGTAAATATCTAATAAGATGAAAAAGCAGTCTCTTATTTTTGAAAGAATTTTAATATACTGAAATATTGGACATGATGTTAATTTTCTTGTAAATGTTTAAATCATTTTATTTAGCAAGAAGTTTTATTAATATATTTTTTGAATATAAGAACAGTAAAATTTCAATTATTAGACTATAATAACAATTAAAATTATCTCCAGAAAGAAAATTTTATAAAAATGAATTATTATCAATAATGAACATATGAATGAATAACAAATACATATTCTGACTTTGAGGTTTGTACAAGTCTCTTGTAATCAAAGTCCTCAACAACCTGAAAAATATGTTACCTATGAGAAAAATCATTTTGAATAGAATGAATTTGTAATATATTTTAAGTTATATTTCTCAATAAATTGTTTTTTCAGTGACTTTTAATAAAAGTTTAAGTAAAATCATGCTTTACTCATTAATCAAGTAAAAAATAAAATAATAGATTTTTTTAATTGATCGATTTTATTGCAATTTTTCATGTACATGTAATTTAGCCGACAGTTTGAAAAAACTTAGTCATTTATATCATGAAGTATGCCACATTGTAATATAAGTTAAATAAGCTACATAGTTCAGGGATCAACTTTATTGAATTAGTGTAGGTCTTTAACCTGTTACATAGCATATTTTCAATACAATACCAGGAAAAGTGTTAGAAATATTCATGTCAGTAATTTTAAATTGTAGACTTTGATCGAATGAGGTATTTTGTGCAGTTTTGTTAATCACAATAATATTCAATTAACTAAATTAATAAAAAATATTTAACTATCAGTTTTTTATATAGTTCTCTAAAAAAATTTTAATTTAAAATTTGGGGAAAATGCAACACAGCATTAACATTAAATAAATTTGTAGCACGCTTAGTTACTTCTTCATAAGAGTGATGCTTCTCAATGTAAGATGCAACATTTTCCTGTGTTTTCAGCCTCCACCATTTTGCTTTTCTGTTACCTCCTTTTCTGACAAACTTTCCCCAGGGCTCGGAGTTGTCCTGATATTCCTGAAATTCCTGATTTTTTAAAAAACGTCCTGAAATGTCCTTATTTTTCAAAATAAATCCTGGAATTCCTTAATTTTTTATTACATTCTTTTGAAAATTTAATTTCAATTAATAATTTTATATTTTTCAGTTGTAAATTTTTCTTTCAGTGGAATATATTTTTTCTTTCAACTGCTTTCTATGCAAAAAGAAAGAGAAAAATTTCCCCCTTTTTTGTCCTCTTTCAAACCAGAAATAGGGTTGCCATACATTCGTCTCCGCCTCCTTTTCAACCATTGCTCACGCATGTCTGAAGTAAAAAAAATGATGTTTGGGTTTACCGTTAAATTCTATTTTGTGCCTCTACAGATAAAGATTCTGGTTTTAGTAGTGCACAACTATTTACAATGATATCGAAATTGTGAGAATTATTGGCCTACATTTATGCGCATGCGTGAAATGCTTATCGCGCCATTTTGAAAGATTTTGATAAGTGTTTTGAAGAATGTTTATTAAAAACCTCAGAATTTTATTTTTTGAAAACAATTAATTTTCTTTTAAAAATCCGACAAATGGTTGGAACTGCAAGATGGAAGTAAATGCCTAATCAAGACATGGTGCCGAAGTGTTGACGATGTTCATTCTGCGGAGTGCTTCGTATGCAAAAGCAAATTTAGTGTTACAAATATGGGTTTTAGACAAGTACTTGAGCATGCAGATGGATTAAAACACAAAAAAGCTGTGTACTGTTACAAGAATCAAACACTATTTATTATCAAGCCATCAACTTCATCTGAATCCTCGACATCGACTGTAGTAGTGAATAACAAATCATGGCTTCCCAAAACGACATCAGAGAAAACCATTAAAGCTGAAACCATTTTAGTTTTGGTGGCAATAAAAAATAATTATTCTTTTTCATCTTTGAATGATTTAGCTAACATTTACGGAGAAATTTTTGATGATTCCTCCCTAGCAAAAAATCTCAAATTATCTGACAAAAAAGTCAGGTATATGATTAATTTTGGATCAGGTCCGTATTTCAAAACTCTTTTGTTTCGGGATATCGGCACTTCATATTTTGTTTTACTTTTCGATGAAACTACTACAAAACAAATAAAAAAACAGTTGGATATTTACATCTCATATTGGTCTGATAAACAAGGTAAAAATGTCATTTGTTACCTCGAATCACATTTTTTAGGGCATGCTGAAGCCAATAAAATTGTAAAAATTTTATTAAGTTTTATTCAAAATAATGGTTTGAATTTAGAAAAATTAATGCAGTTGTCAATGGGTGGACCAAGAGTTAATTTAGCTGTTTTAAAGAAAATAAATAGTGAACTTAGTAAGCAAAGTTTACCAGTACTAATTGATTTGAGTACATGTTGCTTACACATAATCCATGGAGCACTGCGTAAGGGTATTGATAAAATTGATTGTAATATTGATGGATTTGCTATAGATATTCATCAATTCTTCAAGCTACCTCCTGCAAGAAGGGGAGATTATCATTCCTTAAAGTTAGGAATACTGGAAGAAACTTTAGCTAGACACAGTTTCCTTCGTCATGTTGAGAGCCGTTGGTTAACTTTGGGGTCAGTTTGTGAGAGAATTGTTGAGCAATATGATGTTCTAAAGGAATATTTCATTGTTAAAGTACCTAAAGAGTCGAAATCTCCTCTTTCTGATAGACATCTTCGGATTTTAAAACATTTGAAAGACCCTAAGATTCTGGCATATTGGCATTTTGTTTAATTTTTTGTAAAACTTTTGAGCCATATTTACTTCTAATGCAAAAAGTCTAACCTTTAGTACATGTGATGTACAGTAAGTTAAATGAACTTATTCGCAGTATTATGTTTAAATTTTTAAACCCAGAAGAAATCTGTGAAAAAAATGGAGTAAAGTTGCTACAAATTAATGTTGATTCAGGAAAAAATTGGTTAAATTTAAACAAGATTGAGGTAGGTCATGGTGCAAAAGCAATGCTGGAAGAACTTACTGATAAAACAACATTTCTACAAAATATTAGAAGCTGCTACATAGCAACTTCAAAGCATTTGCTTCAAAAACTTCCTATAACAAATCCTTTACTCAAAGATCTCCAGTGTTTGTCTCCTCATAATAGAAAAAAGGAAGAGTCTAGGAGTTCATGTAGCAGATTAATTCAACATATTCCTCATGTGAGTAAAACTTCTTCAGATTTTGATAAGATGAATGAAGAGTGGATTCTTTACATGTGTGAAGATGTGACTTTGATTGTGAATGACTATGATAATGATCAAAATATCTGTAAATATTGGAATGCGGTTTTCAATATAAAAGATGCTGGTGGTTATATAAAATATCTTACTCTTTCTAGAGTGGTTAAAGCATGTCTGTCGTTATTGAATGTAAATTCCCAACCAGAAAGAGGGTTTTCAACTAACAATTCTGTTGGGACAAAGGAGAGAGCTTCTTTATCGGAATTAACCATTCAAAGTTTACGGATTTGTCATGATGTTATTCGAATGCATGGCAATTCTGTTTCCTCCATTCCATATACCAAAGAAATGATGCATTATATTCAGGAATCTCATGCAGAATATGCATCATATATGGAAAAATCAAAAGATGTAACACAATTAGAGAAGAAAAGAAAGAATGAGGAAGATATAGAAGCTACTAGGGAAAAAAAGTTTAAACAATCGCACCTATTAGAAAAAATTAATGAACTTGAGGAAGAAAAGAAAAATTTGCTTGATAATCAGTGTGTAGCTCAAAAACTTTTGGATGATGCAACTAAAAAAATAGCATGTGCTATCAGTGATGATAATATAAGTGATGTGAAAGTTGGACAAATGATGCTATCTGCTGCTAATGCAGAGATTGTGTCTGTGAATGATAAATTAAAAAAGTGCAGTATTAAATTATTGGAATTAAATGCTAATGCATCCTGTTCAAAATGAACATTATTCAATTATACATAAACTAACTGTTAATTTAAAGCATTTATCATTTAACTTATTAATTTTCAGAAAATGTTCAGTATAAAAAGTTTAAATTTCTGTATTATTTTTTATATTGTTGTATTAAAAATTAAAAAACTCAGAATATATTAAATAGCTTATTCCTTTCTAAAATGTGTTTTATGCATAAAACAGAAATTAATATGAAAAAGTAACATTGGTTTTCTTTAATTATTGAAATATGTCCTGAAAAATGTCCTGATATTTCTTGAAAATAGTGTCCTGAAAAAAAAAATTCTGTACTCCGACCCCTGCTTTCCCCCAAAACTTCTTACTGTGAGATGATACGACTCAATTTGTTTTTTGGTGATGGTGAACTGATGGCTGCGCTTTTCGAATCACTGCTATCCACTTCCAATGGTAAGTTAGTGGCAAAAGACACAATCTCGTTGACTGCAGGTTTAATCTTGCAAATATTTTTCACAGTAGGATCAAACGCACTACCTTGATCCTCTCAGTAAAAAAGTCACGTATCGTTCAAATTTTCTGTAAGACCTCCACATAACATTTAGTCTAATCATCTAGGTTTTACATTAATAAAAGACTTGTTGAGAATGGTAAATAAGCAGCGGCTTAATTTTCGAACCTCCGCTTGCATTGGCATAAAATAACGTGAAACTGTCCTTTATTGGCTTGTTGCCGGGCAATGCATTCTTTTCTGCTATTATAAATATTCGTTTCGGTATCCCCCCTACCTCTAGAAGAATAACCTTCTGAATCTATGAGTTTCTTGAAATCGCTGATGAAGTTCTCTGCTGCTTTTGTGCAGAAATTTGCTACGTCTTCATGCCTCACAACGCTTTAGATGCAGGTTAACCTCTTGAACTTTTCGAATCACCCACAGCTTTCCTTAAATACTTCGGTCATTGATAAGGGCGTTTTAAAGAGGTCGGCGAAAATCGCATTTTCACGAATAATGTTTTCATTAATAATGTCACCTTGCAATTGCTTTTCATTTATCTAAATGGGAAGCAACCTTTCAACAACGTCGAAAATACGTAACCGATGCGCAGACATTCGTATCACTTCCTGTGAAGCATCTATGTCTTTAAGCTTGTGCTTGTCTTGAAGACAAGGCAAATCGTTGATGTTGACGCATTGTATGTGAGTGCTAGATCAACCACGCCTACACTTCTCTCTCGCTTTTCATTGTGACTTGATGTTTCGTTTCTCTTTTCTTATGGTTTGCTGGCGGTGACATTTTCACAAGGATTTATTAAACTTTTCACACAAAAAATTAGAAATCTACTTCTTGATTATCTTACTAATAATTAATTCAACTGGTTTTTATTTGCGTACCTATAACACAAGTTTGAGAAAATATGTGATCACAAGCGATTTTATGATGCTACTGGAACGTGTGCTAAATACAGACTGATGTAACACAATCCGGGACTCATTATGCGAAACATCGTTCATTAGGCAAATCATATTTTTACAATTTGTTTTGCACTCGTATAATAATCCAAATTACTCGATATGAGAGGTGCTCTTTAAACGAGCTACTACTGTATTCTTCAAATGTTTTTATATAAAATGCACTTAACTAATTATTTCTATTTATAAGGAACCTTTTTTTAATTTGAGAGACTCTAATCAAATTTCATAAAATTTTTATTGTTAAAATTTTAAAAATTAGAAATGTCTTTATAAGTTATATTTGTAAAAAATATCTCTTTATAATTCATAGTCTATTTTTACTATGAATTGTTGCCACCCTCCCTGACTAGTGGTCAGCGTACCTGACTGCGGAGGGGATAGTCCTGCGTTTGAATCCTGCTTCGGGTATGGATGTACTCTCTCTCCCCTGTTTTTGTCCTTTCTTTGCAGGAATAGATTGTGAACGGTTGCTTCCCTTTAAATAGGTACCTATGGCATGTGTGCCGAGAGGAAGTCGGACTCCACACCAAATTACGGTTTAGTAGGAAAAGTGGAGCTGCGCACCCCATTATTGCAAGCATAGCTGGCACAAGATAACAACTATGAATTGTTTGGAGATATTTTTATAATTGAGATTATAAGATGAAAATGTATAATAAATTAAGCTCATACATTATTGATGTAAGACAATTATATTTTTTAATAATTTAAAGCAGGAGTTTTGTTATATTAGGAAATAAAAAAGCAATTTATTGGTTTAAATGGACTGGGAAATTACTGATAGACAATATTAAATGTAAAAACTTGAGATATATTAATATTAAAAGATTTTTGTCTAAATCAATGATATTTTGAATTAACGAAAAACTTGAAAAAATTATGTTCAATCATCCAATGTCATTTATAAAAGATATTCAGCTCATCAGTTTATATTAAAAAAATCCTATAAATTTGTGCTGTTTGGTTCAAAATATTTCTGATTTTATGAAAAAATATGTAGTTTTGTTAAATTTCTATGTTTTGAAAGAAATTTTGTTTAGTTTTTTTCACTGGTAGTCAGAATTTAAGCCACAGGTGTTTTTTTTACCATAACTCAAAGAAAAATAATCTGAGAGATAAAATCAGAGACAGTATTTTGTACTTAAACGATGACGAACGCATTACTGCGCAAAAATGAATGCAATAAGGAAACAAACAAAAAAAGGCTTTATTGAGCTTAGTATCGTTACATATGATTGTCTTTTCAGGATACAGAAATACAATCAGATGTTCCTTAGGATGGTATTTGCCCTCACCTAACTCTAATGATTGCTTCGGATAGTCTCAGTTTTCGGGTGTTCGCAAAAGATCGTGCCTGAAAGCATCTTCTCAAAATATCTCACACATATTCTACAAGATTCAAATTAGGAAACTATGCCGACAAATCTATTAGGGTGGTATCTTCCCTTTTGAGTTGCTGCTGAGTAGCAGGAGTCCAGTGTTGCCTTGCATAGTCATCCATGAAAACAATAACATCTCGGAAGTGACGTACATGAGTAAGACTCACCTCTTTACAGAAGTGATTTTAGGTACAGAACCTCTGTCGAAAAAGTGAAGTTCAGCTTGTCTCTCTAATTGATGATTTCAGGACCACCGTAATGGACTCTTTCCAAATCAACCATCGTTAAGAATTGCTTGTGGCCCTAAAACGAGTCTCGTTGATGAGATATCCAGTTTTGTGTTCTTTGCACCACTCTAAACAGTGGCGTCGATGGACAACTTTCAAAGGGATGTAGAGTTCATCACATCGAGTGAGTAGGCCACCTTTGGAAAGGGGTCTGAATACAGTAAAACACAACAATTGTCATTTCGTCCCTCTTTATAGTTGATGAGTAATTGTGCTTGCTGATTCGTTTTTGGCTGTTCTACTACTGCAGGTGTTGTCCTGTGACGGCTACCATCTACCTTTCTAATAGCTGAACCAATGGTTAGCAAAGCTTTCCAAGCGCTCGAAAAAACTTGTTGGTTCCGAACTCTTCAACTACACTGGTCATTCCTCCAACTGTCCAATCATTCTTCTCGCCACATTTCACGGACTTGCGACGAATGTTTTTAATAACGTCTCTGCCTTTTTATTGCAGTCTTGAGCTGCTTTCTCCAACCACACGCGTTTTGTCTACACTCACGTAGCCTATGACTTTTTGTTTCCGACACTTGCATATAAATAACCTTTACTGAATTGCATGTTCATTGTACTGATTGCTAGAACCCCTTTTCTGTAATTTCATGGCTATCAACTTAAAATTTGCATTGTTGCTTGATTAAGTTTTACACACTAATGATGTAAAAGTTACTGAAGACTTAAGGAGGTAATTCCAGACCCCCTAAAATAATAATCATTCATGTTATCTAGAGAAATATTATGTTAACTACAGAGAAACTTTTAACGAAGATAAAGTGAAAGGTGTATTAGGTAAAATACACGAAAAAAAAATCAAGAAGAAAAAAAACAACGGATAATACATAAAAAAATATCATAAACTAGCGCTGAAACATGGAAATTTTTTTCAACGTTTAATAAAACTCGATAAGCTCAGAAAATAAGGCAAATTGCGAATGAATTTTAGGATACAAACGATAAGTGAGTTTATTCATTTAAAAAAATTCAAATGTTTAGCAGAAAGGGAGCTCACATTCCCCGAAAACATAATCATCGAATGAGTGGCTTTTCATTTAAGTACTTTATTTTCTGAACATTCTATTTGTTAGCAAGAAACCATCTAGAAAACATTGATATATATTATTTGAATATTTTTTATAAATTATTTAATTTAAATGAGGAGAAATTAAGTCAGCTTTCCCTTAGTCTGTCAAATATTAAGAAAAGATAGCGAAATCTAAGATAGGCCCAAGAAGTTTATAATTTTTTTACAAAATGGATTACTGAATTATTGATCTAGATTCTTATTTTGACTCTTGACATTTGTTGTAGTTAGACTCGGTGATAATAGGAAAAACCGAGTTACCCAGGTTCTTAGAAATAGTGGAGATTAAATGAGAATATATTAGAATGACACAATTT
>JAPDSC010068776.1:0-17483 GCA_026290005.1 Latrodectus geometricus
AATAGTGTGTCTATTAGGGAACCTTTCTTCATTTAAAACACTTTTTTTCAGAAAATACATGTTCTTGACAATAAGAGAATTTTAGCTGGCCGTGGTTACAATAATCAAACGAAGTCAAAATAGAGAGAAGAAAACTGATGACTTGAGAAGAGTACTATGAAAGATATTTCTGCATTCAAAAATTTGTTTTTTTGCATTGCATCCCACTTAAAAGGTTTGAATTACTTTTGTAAACATTATGAATTCTCAAGTCATTCCAAATTGAAGGAAACATACAAAAAAGAATAAATTTCACTGTAAGGTATATAAAGTACAAGAATGGCAATTTTTCTTCCTCTTTACAAACAGAAATCTGTAAGAGCCTATTATGCATCAGAGAATTTTTCTATAATGATCACTTTTAAATATAGACCAAACTCTTCTTAAAAAAACATAACCTGTAATAATACTTTGGGAAGAATTGGTTTTCTTCTTAAAACTCACAAGGGATGACGTATCTTAAAAATAATCGCTAAAATAACAAATACAAGTAAAAAAAAATTGTATAAAATATATATATATATATATATATTACTTTTCTTTTCTAACAAAACTTTGAAAAAATAACTAGTTTTGCTTAAATAGAAAAGATAACTATACACAGAATGAAATGTAAAATTTTATAGATTCTTATGAGTTTTAAAACTTCATTTATTTTACATTAAAATTGTATGTCATAAATTGCCTCTGAAATCTTAAGAGCTCAGCAGCTATTTTGAGGTCTACTTTGATAAGGGATTAGTAAAGGTTTAAGGATAAATTCTCACAAATATTCTTACTAATAAAACAAAAATTATATAAATTTTAAAACTTTTTATACATTACACTATTCTTTCAGCGCATTATTTCTTAAGCGATTTCTATTAAAAGTTCATTATATTGAAATAATATAAATTAAAATGAGTCCCTCAGAAAAAGTAATTTTAAAATTATTAACTGAGTCGAAAAACCTTTATTTTTAAGTTCAAAAGAGTTTCATATTTTTAAAAAAACCAGGCTACTAATATTTTTATCTCTCGACTTTTTATTCAGAAAATTTACTCAAAATAATGATTAACAAAATCTAGTCAGTAAATATTCGCATATAGAGAATTATTAACATAAATTATATACTTTTAATAAAATATAATTTTCATTTTTAATGTAATTAGAAAGAAAGAAATGCTAAAAGATCATCGAAAGAGATTGTCATAACGTGTCCAATATAAGTTCAAAGTTTATACCTAAATTAATAAATGAGTTAAATTATTTTGTAACATTTATTTATTTATTTTTGCTTAATCAATTCTAACTAAGACACATTTTTGATTTCTTTTTTTTTTTATCAATTAATTGTGAATATGAAGATGGTAAATAAATTTAATATTCATTTTGGTTGAAGTGTTGAAAATAAATCTGCAAAATATCCGAGAAAACAGGAATGTTTTCGAGCATATTTTGAATATTATCCAACTTCATATTATTTAATTTAAGAGTTATATTTCGTATTTCACATAAAAAGTTGAAAATATAGAGCAATTTCATTCAATGAAAGTCAATGTGATTTGTCAATTCTTTCATCGAAAAAATTTAAAAGAATTTAAAACATGATTTCACGTAAACATGAGAAATATTCCTAAAATAAGACATTCAATTGCTCTATAACTCATGAAAGCTGCTGTAAAATTCTAAACAAAAAATATGTCAAAGAACAGTTTGGAATTTTCAAATAAGTTTCAATTCATAAAGAACAATGTTCTTCATACCTATTATAAACTCTGATTCATTAAATGAAGATTTTTCAATAATTCAAATTAGGAAATTAATGGTGCGGAAAGTAATTTCGAAAATATGCAAACTGTTTCTTTGCCAGGATATTTTGAGAGTCAAGACTAGTCAAGTCTTATGAGTCTGAATTTTTGCTATTGATCTCGTAGATTCCTTTTATGATACCAGAAAATTAATGACAAAATTCTCGCAAAATTTTCTCCAAATATAAACTAACAGATTTTTTGCAAAACTACTCTACTTTTGTCAACAGGTTCTATTCAATTAATGAATTCCTTTGCCTTATTCTAAGAATTTTAAAATTTTTTATGGGGATGAGCAAAACATTAGGGATTCATTGCTTCAATTATTTTTAAAAAAATTTATTTTTTATTTAATTTGATTACATTTATGCTTTAATTATATTATTTATTTAGTTACAGAAAAATAGATTAGTGATTTGTGTAACTATTGTAAAAGTGTCATATACATGTGCATATTTGCATTAATGAAGATTCCATATAATAATTTCATTTTTGCATAGGATTTATTTTATCTGTAGTGTGGTTTAAATGACAGATTTAAGAAAATAAATTTAATATTTAAATTTATTTTCATAAATCTGTCATTACATCGCATTCAAGGGAAAAAAATATCAATATTTTTTTCCTTGAATGCGATGTAACAAGATTTTATTAAATCCTTTTTTATTTTATCATTATAAATTTGATAGATTTTCAAGTACATTTGGGTAGCCCAAATCAGTATATTTAGGAGAATAATTCTCATTCACCTCAAGTAATTATATTTTTTGAACTATAAAAAAGTTACTGCAAAGAAACAAAAGGAGTTTAAATAAATAACAGTTGTTTAGAAAATTTCCCGTTTTAAGAATCTAGGAGTTGAAACAAAACAAAGATAAAAATATCTAAAAAAAATTATGAAACAGAAGCATTATTATAATTTTTTTCTAAATGATTAAATATGTGATGATTATATATACAATTTTAAATACTAATAAAACTATGTTACGCAATAGGAATTAAAATATAAATGAATTCCAAAAGAGCGGAACTTACTCGGAGGTCACGTGGGGAGCGCCGGCGAAATGAAAAGTGGCCGTCCGTCCAGAGTCAGAGGCAAAAGTGACGCACGCGCAACACCTCCTCCTCTTTAAACCACGTCACCAGGTTCATAAAAACTCCCACATTAAGCAAAAAAGAAAGCGGCCTGTGCACGCTTTGGGTCACAGTATAACTAATGACTTGTCAACTCCAATTGAAAACGAAGTTAAAAGAAAATATTTGGACTATATATATTTTATTTAGTTATTGGACTTTTCCTGCTGCAGCTAATGCAGTTTCTTTGCTAGAAGTTCTATTCGTCTCCGAAGATAGATGGACGCACTACCGGCGAAAATTCATTTGATTGATGCTGCTCACAAACTTCTCTCATAATTTATAAAACACATATGCATAGAATCGTATATCTATGAAAATTAAAGCATTTTATTAGTGAAAGTAATTTTTACATATTTTTAGAGAATCTAGAAAAACCATCAAAAATAAAAAATTTGTGATGCAGTTGAAAAAATTAATCAATGTTAAATGTGAGTCCTGTAGTTGAATTTGTGTATAAAAGAACATTTTTTTATTTATAAATCTACCTAATAAGCTTAAACAAAAATGGAAAAAGTCAATATTTCATAAATAAGTATTTTTTAACGAAACTATGAAAGGGTTTTCTCCAGTTAAGTCTGTGGATTTAAGAACATCATTGTGGATTCAAGAACATCACCCAATTTTCTGTTAAAAACCGTCTCTTTCAAGAAAATCTTTTATTCACTACATAAGTTTGAAACAATCAGAAGTGATTTTTATATTCTTGAATGAAATAAGCAAACTATTAGCTTATACATACGGTAACTTATTTACATTTTGCAGGCATTTCTCTTAATTGCTTAAATTATAGTTTTAGTACTTGTCTCATACAATAGTGAAAAAAAAAAAAAACGTTAAGAAAGAGTTTTGATTAAAAACCTTTGAAGCCAATGAGAAGTCTTTGGAGAAATATTTTGCTTTACGATATTTCCTTTTGGAACTAATTGTTGCTAAAGAAATTTTCATAGCTGTCATCAAAAAAAGTTTGTTTCATTAATTCTTATATGGAAAATATCAATTTACATATTAATATAATAAAACGCAAATCATTTTCTAATGCATTGAAAAATAAAATATGCAATAATCGTGTTTCAGTTCCATATTTTAATTAAATTTGAGGTGTGATGACATTATCAAAAAATCTATGAAAAACGGAGAAATAATATTTTTGGTGCTTTAAATATAAAAATTATTCAATGATTACACAATTTGTTCCAGTAAAGCTAGGAAAATTTTATACTACCTACACTGGTGTTTCTCATCTGACGTGACAAATAAAAAAATATAAAAAAATATTAAAAATAGGATTATCACCTCTGTAAAAAATCTCTTTTTTTAAATAACTTAATTTGAATAAATATTTTAAAAATGCTCCTTTACAACTATGAAGAATTCTAAGCTTTTAAATGAGTTAAAAATGAAGCAATTCTGATGAAAAATATTCAGTATGTTTTTTTTTTTTACTGGACATAATTTAAAGAAAAAATATTGTATTCGTGTTATATAGTATAAAGAAAATTCGAATCTTATCGTGAAACTAAGTACATTAAAAATCGCCTTTTAATGATTCAATTTTTTTAGATAGCAAATACTATTTAAAGCAATTACTTTGAGACAAATACTATTTAAGAACAATAAATGAAAAGAAACATAAAAATTAAATTTTTAAACAATGTTTATTTTGGCAGCTTCTACGAATTTAAGACAACGTCCATTATAGCAAGTCACTAAATTAGATGATTTAAAAAAATGTTTTCCAAAGTCTCATCTGAGTACAAAGTATTGTTAAAACTTTTCATGAAGTTGACAGTTCATGAATTTCCTCAGTATAAGACATTCGTTGCATAAAATCTATTCTATAAAGTCAAGAATGGAGGACTTTGAGTTGTTACAAAACCATAGTGCGTTTCATTACGTCTTTAGTCACATAGTTGAATAAAAGGGTTAAGTAGGGAAATAATTTTGATAAGCTTTAATAGGACATTTGTATTATAGATAATAAATATGATTAAGCTTTAATGGGACATAATAAATCGTATCATTATCGATGAAGATGTTTCATCGAATTCTTTTCTCCATTTTAGAAAACATTCGCAAATAACATCCACACTATTTCATAATCAGCAGACAATATCTTGATATCTTTAAAGATCTCACCGTTTTACATTAACAAAAATTTTCTTTCCAGTCAGGCTCAAACAATGGTTCCTATTTTAAAAAATTTTTATCATACCATATTTAAACGGAAACATAATTTAAATGCATGGTTTCTAAATTAGTGTTTTGGCATTCATTAGGCGATTAATCAATGATTATTTTAGGCTCTTCTTCAGAAATTTTTGCAGCATGGCTTTTTCTTCCTCATGGTATGTACACAATATCATTTCTTTTACTTCTGCCAAACCATTGCTTACCGTTTTAGAAATGCGATCACCAGCTGTCTTATTAACATTCTTCCTTAACATAGGAAAATAATTATTTCAAAGCTTATCCCAGTACTTTGCTTTCAATCTCGTCGCGATTCTTTATCATTTCACATTGTTGAGAAAATCACTTATCTTGGGCAAAATATCATGCACAATTTTTTTTAACAATTAAATGTTTGTGTCTAAAATATTTGCCTGTCTGTAATAAAAATTTGAATTGCAGCTGGAGAGAAAAAAAAATTCTACAAATTTCTATATTACAGCCACCATGCTTATTGATAAGGAACTGAGCTTGTTTCCCACCTCATTCTTAGGGGGAATAATCACCTCTTTCCGAACGCATTCCCAATACCTCATGAAAATAAAATGTGTTCTATTTTGGGTATTTCCAATTTTCATTTGTGGTACAGAATTTTTGTTGGCACTATGAAAAAAAAAAGAAAATTCGAAAAGGATAACATTAACTTCAGGTACTGATAACAAAACTGATTTTTTTAACATGCACTGATATACAAGCATTCGAGATTTCTGATAAAAATGAAGATTCAAACACATTCTTATTAAAATTCTGTAATAATATGAGGAATCCATGAATTCCCACAGCCAAATAAAATAAATCATGCATGAATAACGTTTATTTTATTCATGTATGATTTATTTGAAAAACTGCAGTGTATCGGATAAAGCTTGTTACATTCAAAGAGTGCCTACTATACGTTAAGCTTGAAAACTGCGATGAATTAGTATAGAAAAATTACATTAATAGATGTGTTTATGATTTTTCGATATACTACTGAAGGCCCATGTTAGAAGTAACATAAATCCATTGAATTTATATGAATTATCATGAGTATTTTATCACATATTCTAAATTTTAATAAAGTTACTATTTAGTAAAATTTTGAATTTATTTGCTCCAAAATAATTTCCTGCTCCATCGAAGATCTTTCAAAGACTCAATAGAGGTTCCAAGTGATGTCGACATCAATGTTTGATGCGTGAATAAATTCTGCCTTGTTATTTCTTGAATTGCTGACGTTGTTCCAAATGATCATTGAGGAGAAATTTTCTCTGTATAGAATTTGGCAGAGAGTGGAGTTCTCCAAATGTCTGCTCCATAAACTTTCTGTTACACTGTTCGGAACTTCCACCGACTACCAGCAATTCTTTAATGTTTTTCATATTCTGTGTACAATAGCTACAGGATTTAACGAAACTTTTCTTGGATTTTATTTGAAGCTTGTTCAGGTTAGCTGACTTACATGAGCGCTCTTAAGAATTTATCTTAAATCGAAAATAAATTGGAATCTTATGCGTATTTTTTTATTTCAGAAAATGAATGTAATTCTGAAAAAATGAGGAACTTCATCCGAAAAGCATGATTTTGGAAGTATCCTGACAAGATAATTTCATATGTATTAGAATTTTTTTTATTTAAATATTTTGAAAAACCATTTAAGAATATTAGCTTAAAGTATTAGGTTAGGGAAAAAGTAATCCATTATTTTTTCGGTAGACGTCTGTAGATCGATATCTCGTCAGGTATACATCAAACAATTTCAGATTTATGCTCGTTGGAAAGGTGACATTTGACACTAAAATATCCTCTTGCGGTTTTTTGTTTGATTAATTCAGTTACGAGTACAAGGTTTTAAAAATGAAAGACAACAAACAGAAAATTCGATACATTTTCGTTTTTCTCTTGTAACGGCGAAAAAGATAGCCAGGTGGCTAAAATTGTGAAAGGTGTTTATCGTCCTATATAAGACAGTAACAGCCAGTTACGTACAATTTTGGTTTCGTCGATTCCGTTCGGGTATTTTTGATGTTAGAGGTGCACCTCGCATGTGGATACAGCATCGTCGAAAATGTCTATAATATATCAAAAATGATCGAAGTTAACCGCATGTCAGCAGTCGTAACGCGCAAGACCTAAAAATCTACATGAAAGCTGTTTTAAGCCTTTTTACAAAGCGAATCCAAAAAAAGTTCCATAAAGTTCACGTAAAAATAATGGATTTCTTTTTCCCCAACCTAATATTAGTAAGAATTTTCTTATCAAAACAACGATCTTAAACACAGTCTCTATAATTAACTGAATGCCCAAATTCAAACACAATAGAGCACATATAAAGAGAACTAGAGATAAAAATTCGAAAATATGAAATTAAAGCAAAAACTGATCAAAAACATAGGTTAGTTGAAAAATAGAGAAATATATATGTTGAAATAATAAAAAATGAAAACTAACGAGTACAAAATTTCGATGCTGTTGTAAATGCTACAGGATGTTCAGTAATAAAACATTGATATTTCATTATGTATTTATTGTTACATAAATATTTAGTTAATCTTTTAAATGTACAATCATTTTTACTGTCAAACTTTTCACTACATTTTTTTATCACTTTTAATCAAAATAATGAAAGTTTTCATTGAATCTTAAAACATTTAATGTGATTTTGTTAAAAACAATAAATGTCATTGAATAAGAATTGAAATATTTTAACTTATACATTCCAATATGTGAGTTTGCGAAACACTTTTGAGAGCCCCTGAATGTATACGTATAAAATGCAACTGCGTTTTAAAGTTTAAATTTTTGCTCTAGTGTTGTGTGAAATAAAATATTAAAATGAAGACATCTGTTGATTTTCACTTGGTGAAAAGAAATGCACATTTTGGTGTGTATAATTCATATTAATTTAATACCAATATTGAAACTAATTAGTCTTTTTATTTGTACAGATGAAATTAGCTAAATAGAATTTTAAACATCTTTTGTATGATAAAAGAAGCTATTTCCTTCTTGTTATTACATATTTTGAAACATGAGAAAAGCTGAACAAATAAAAAGAAACAATTGTTTGAGAACCGGATGTTTTTTCGAAGGAACAGTATTGAATTTGAGATTTCGATTCGACTCTAAAACGGTAACTTAAACTCGTTAAGGATTCTCATTTCCTGACATCATATAAAAAGGAAAATCAATTCTGCTGCGAATCTATCGAAACTTGTGTTATTGAAGAGCCACTAAAGGATTTTTTAAAAGAAACATTTTCATAGAAGTGCACAATTAATTCATCAATAAATTATTGACAAATATTTTTGACATGAATAATTCAGTAGCTTATGCATAGAGTCAATAACATTATGAAAGTTCAATATATGTTACATGTAAATACGTGAAAGGCATTTTCTTAGAAATTTATACTTTTGCTTAATATGCATAATTTCTGATTAATTTAGGAACTGGTCTTAAGATTTTATCACAAAAATATATTGATAAGAAATTTTAAACCCAAAAATTCTTGAAACCATAACTAAAATGCATACATTTTCATTAATTATTTTCCCATTCTTTGAAATTAAAATCTTTAATTATACTTACATCTCAATTTGTCACTTTAATCTATTAATTGAAATACACTACTGGCCATTAAAATTGCTACACCAACAAGGCGACATGCTACAGACGTGAAATTTGTACGAAACGAAGAAGGTGCTGTGATATGCAAATGATTAGCATTTCAGCGCATTCAGACAAATCAGGCGCCAGTAGCGACACCTACATTGTGTTTAAATGAGGAAATCGTTCAGCCGGTTCCTCCTACACAAAATGCATTTGAACGTTGTTGTCTGGTGAAAAAAGGTCGTGATGCCTCGTGTAAGAAGGAGAAATGCGTACCAGCACGTTTCTGACTTTGATAAAGGTCAAATTGTAGCGTACTGGGATTGCGGTTTATCTTATCGCAGTATTGCTGCTCGCGTCGGTCGAGATCCCATGACTGTTAGCAGAATATGGAATCGATGGGTTCAACACGGTAATACGGAACGCCATGCGGGATCTCAACGGCCACCTATCACTAGCAGCCGAGAAGACAGGCATATTATCCGCATGGCCGTAATGGATCGTGCAACCACATCACGAGCCGTGAGTCAAGAAACGGGGTCGTTTGGAAGACAACAAATGTCTGCACGAACAGTTCGATGACATTTGCAGCAGCGTGGACTCTCAGCTCGGAGACCATGGCTGCGGCTTCCCTTGACGCTGCGTCATAGACAAGAGCGCCTTTAATGGTGTGATCAACAACGAACCTGGGTGCATGAATGGCGAGACGTCATCTTTTCAGTTGAATCCAGGTTCTGTGTACAGCATCATGATGGTCGCATCCGTGTTTTGCGGCATCGTGGTGAACGCACATTGGCAGTGTGCATTCTCGTCATCGTCATACTGGCCCATCACCTGGCGTGATGGTATGGGATGCCATTGGATACACCGCTCGGTCACCTTTTGTTCGCATTGACGGTGCTTTGAACAGTGCACGTTACATTTCTGGTGTGTTACGACCCGTGGCTCTACCCTTTATTCGAGCCCTGCGAAACCCAACGTTTTAGCAGGATAATGCCCGACCGCATGTTGCCGGTATGGTACGGACCTTCCTTGATACAGAACATGTTCGACTGTTGCCCTAGCCAGCACGTTCTCCAGATCTTTCACCAATAGAAAACGTCTGGTCAATGGTTGCCGAGCGACTGGCTCGTCACCAAACGCCAGTCACTACGGTTGATGAACTGTGGCATCGTGTTGAAGCTGCATGGGCATCTGTACCTGTGCATGCAATCCAATCTCTGTTTTACTCAATGCCCAGGCGTATAACTTCTGTTATTACTGCCAGAGGTGGTTGTTCTGGGTACTGATTTCTCAGGATCTATCCAGCCAAATTTTTTGAAAACTTAATCACTTGTTATTTCTAGTATGATATATTTGTCCAATAAATATCATTTTGTTATCTGCATTTCTTCCTGGTGTAGCAATTTTAATGGTCAGTAGTGTATTATATATATATATATATATATATATATATATATATATATAATTCTTAAATATTTCCTTCTTTTACTAAAGTCAATTTCTTGTTTGAAAATTTGCCTATTAACATATTCTTTACATTCAATCGACTCGCAGTATCCTTTATACAGCACATCCATTACGAAATGGTGTCAGTTGAGTTATATTTAGTTGAATCAAATAAATTGTCTTTACATATGGTTTAATATTTATTTGAAAATAATAAGAAAAGCCTTATGAAGTTTTCCAGACTATCCTTTTACTAAGTTCCCATTCTACGACTGTTTAAACTCTGTCAAGTTGCGCTCTGCACCAGTATTAAGAGGTATGAATTGGCCATGATATGCAACAAAAAAAGTAATTCAAAGTTTATGAAAGGAAATTCCAACATACTTACTTATATTTCAAAAAGAATGAGGCATCAATAGTTTTGAAATAAATCTAAAATTAACCGAGAATAAAAAATGATCCAAAGCAGTTTTTCAAGAAATGTCCCAATGAATGACGCTCAGAAAGCAAATAAAAATTGCTTTCAAATCATACTAAAAAGAATGGGATTATAAAGCCAAATTAAAAAGAAGATAACATCTTCGAAAAAAATAAACAAAAGTGTAAAATGAAAGTAAGCCAATAATGTCAAAGTATTTTTTCTACAAATAATAATGTGATTGCTGAGAAAAAGCACCGTTATTCTAGTTGGGAATGTTAATAAAATAATCATGATAATCCTTCTGGTGTGGACAGTAAAAACAATAGTAATAACTTTCAATACGTGTCAATATAAATTCTCGAGTTCCTCAGATATTTATTTAGAATAATTCCAAAACATAAATTTAAATTCGAACATTTTTTAAAAACATTGTAGTAACCAATTATTTTCTGCAAAAACCATTGGTAGAGGATTACGTAATACTAAAGTAAGTGATTCTGACGAGTTCAAAATATCACACAAGAATACTTGATAACAACGAAATTAAATTTTTAATATTTGTTTTCCCAGAAGATAAATTTATAAAAGTTGTTATAAGAAAACTTTTCCAGTGAATATGGATCCAGAGCAACTTGAAAAAGAATACAATCCAATTGAAATTGTTCAATTTACAAGAAGAAAAGATCAAACTATCAAAATGTCTCTTTTCATGATCAATTCATAAAATAACAAATAATCAATAGACAATTTATAAAGAAACCTATATACTTGGTCACGATTTTCTATATTAAGCCTATCTCGGATAAAAAAAAATAATAAACGTTTTAAATTATTTTTATCAATAGAAAACTAAATAGTTTTACTAAACAAAATATGTTTTGTTCAACACCTTAAACTATTACAAGATAGTACAATTTAATGTGTTAACTTCAACGGTCCACATACCCCAAATACTCAAAAACAATACTTAAAAATTATATGACTCGAAAGTAGTTATAAGCACGCACATAGATTGAAACAAAAATGGACTTTGTAAAAGCAGATATAAAAAATTTAAAAGCGACTTACATCAAGTACAAAATCTAATTGAAAAAATTGAAAATTTTGAACTTCTCCTTGCTAAAATTTTAAATAAGACAACTCCAATAACTCATACATTGGGACATTTTTCAGCAAATATTGACCAATAGAAATTAACAATAATTGTTGCATGGATTGCTCTAACAACCTAAATAGTAAATTAATTGAATTTAATATTTAACTTATCAAAAAAAATATGACATTATATTAAAGCCTGTGCAAGTGCAAAAATTAGTATCAAACTATAAGGTACCTAAGAACAAAAGATGGTACCACAATATTAGTTAAAAGATCACGCAAAAAATATGCACTAAAAAAATGAAGAGACTATAAACATGCTAAAAAACAACGATTTTCCTGTTGTTTATCATAAAACCTTAATCCAATGGGAAAACTCACCAAAAATATTTTTTCCAGTAGTTCATTACTTAATTTGATCTAAATATTGCATGAAAATGCAATACATAAATTTTTCTTGAATTAATGAACAAAAATGATATTTTTGTTTCGACTGTTTTCAATCATCAAATACACACTTTACTACAACTAAATATTGATATTATCTCAATAACCTCTTCTAGCCACAGTTATTGAGAGCTATGAAAGTAACAGATTCTTATTTATTTCACGATTTTTTTTTAAATTCAACCTTTTGAAATAGGTGATCTCTCTTGCAAAGAAAATATTCAAGTAGAAGTAAAGAACTAGTTTTATTTTCATTCCAAATTTGAGTTTAAAGTTATTTGGTGTATATTGCAACATGCAATAAGCAATATACGCCAAATTACTTTAAAATATTAAAAACCTCATCAAACAAAAGGGAAAGAACTAGAGCTCTTGCAAAGACGAAATATACAAACTTATTGTTATAATAAGGAAACAAGTGTCATTAAAATTATAGAGTAAAATGGGATTATATAGTGATTAATTTTAATGTACAAGACGAAAACTGGAAGTGCACTAAAAAGACGTTGTCAAAAGGGGTTAGTTTATCATGAAAAAGATAAGGCAGAGAGAAGCTTTTGTTGACAAGGAACTTGAAAAAAATGTTAAATATTATAAAAAAAACTTAATTAAAGAAAAACTCCATACTTTGATGAAGTGATTTAGCATTTTCCTATCCATTGCACATGGGTACTTGTCTTTAATACCTGCATTACATTTTTCTGCATAAGAAAAATTGAACATTTTATACTTTACATAAAAAATTTGGCCCTATTCTGAGAAAATTGTGACTTTTTTTCATTAACTTATCATTTGATTATGTGAACGTAAATTAAAAATCGTAACATTAATCTCTACATGATGACAAATGAGTAAAAGTTCTATTCAAATCTCATACAACTTCTTAAGGCAAAGAACTTTCAGCTACATGGATGCTTAAGATGGATAATTTTAATATAATGAACCCTTAGGTACCAGTTTTCTTCTACATTATGTACTTTATTTATATATATACGCTTGTACATAGATATATAAAGTTACCAGTTTGGGGAAAAAGTTATCCATTATTTTTTCGGTCTGTAGTGATCGCTATCTCGTGAGGTATCTATCAAACAATTTCAAATTTATGTTCATTGGGAAGGTGACATTTGACAATAAAATATTCTCTTGCGGTTTTTTGTTTGATTAATTCAGTTACGAGTACAAGGTTTTAAAAATAGAAGACAACAAACAGAACATTCGATACATTTCAGTTTTTCTTTTATAATGGTGAAAATGCTAACCAGGTTACTAAAATTGTGAAAGGTGTTTATCGTCCTATATATGACTGTAACAACCAGTTACGCACAATTTTGGTTTCATCGATTCCGTTTGGGTATTTGGATGCTAAAGATGCACCTCGCATGGATACAACATCGTCGACAATGTCTATAAAATATCAAAATTATCAAACTTGACAGCATGTCACCAGTCGTAGCTTCGCACAGGACCTAAAAATCTACATGAAAACAGTTTTAAACCTTTTTAGAAAGCGAATCTGAAAGAAGTTTCAAAAAGTTCACGTAAAAATAATGGATTTCTTTTTCCCCAAACTAATATATTGATGAAGACACATGGTATTAGTACTACGTAGTATGAGCATGCAATAATTAGAAACGGGTTGTTGTTTTTGTCGTGTGCCAGCCAGGCTGGCAATATGGGGTACGCTGCTCCATTTTTCCAACTGAACCATATTTGGTGTGGAGTCCGACTTCCTCAGTAAACACATGCCATAGTTACCCGTTATTAGGGTAGGCAACCATTCACACACAAAGAAATTACAAAGACAAGAAAGAGAGAAAGTACATCCATGCCCGAGCCAGGATTCGAACCCAGGTCCCACCCATCTGTAGTCAGGTACGCTAACCACTAGACAGGTTGGGCGGCATCAAAAACGGGTATTTTTCTAAATATAATTTTACATCTATTTATAAAATTTAGTAGTCTCAATTTAATATTTTGCTTTAGCGATTTGTTTTAACATTAGCAAATTTATTTTATATTAGTTTGGGGAAAAAGTAATCCATTATTTTTCGGTAGACGTCAGTAGTGATCGATATCTCGTGAGGTATCTATCAAACAATTTCAGATTTATGCTCGTTGGAAAGGTGACATTTGACACTAAAATATCCTCTGGCAGTTTTTTGTTTGATTAATTCAGTTACGAGTACAAAAACAAAAATGGAATTTTAAAAATGGAAGACAACAAACAGAAAATTCGATACATTTTCGTTTTTCTCTTGTAACGGCGGAAAAGATAGCCGGGTGGCTAAAATAATGAAAGGTGTTTATCGTCCTATATAAGACTGTAACAACCAGTAACGTACAATTTTTGTTTCGTCGATTCCGTTCGGGTATTTTTGATGTTAGAGATGCACCTTGCATGTAGATCGCATCGTCGAAAATGTCTATAAAATATCAAAAATGTTCGAAGTTAACCGCATGTCAGCAGTCGTAACGCGCAAGACCTAAAAATCTACATAAAAGCTGTTTTAAACCTTTTTACAAAGTGAATCCAAAAGAAGTTAAGTAAAGTTCACGTAAAAATAATGGATTTCTTTTTCTCCAACCTAATATATTATTAGTTTGTAAAAATTTAATTTTGGTGATAACTGCTAAACAAAATAAATTCTATCTGCAATAATGATTTTGCTTGTTAAATAAGCGTCATTCTATTTCTATTAGAACATTCCGGAAGTAGTTTTGAATGCTTTCAGTCTCGGCATTGTTTTTCGTTTGAAATTAAAAATGTATAGAGATTTCAATGAATAACGGAATTTTTCCAAGACTGGACTTACGATATTTTTTTATTCTATACAACAGATTTTTAAAAAAAATTAAAATTAAATTGGATGAAGTATCACGTGTACACATACATTTGATTTAGAATTTTCATTTTTTTTAAATTATACCTTACTTTTTGCGCAGGAAATGTAAAAAAGTACTTCTTTGAAATTCTAACATAGTTAAATTATGGATTTATTTCAATAATGCAATTTTATGGTAATTCCTATATGCATTTAATTTAAATGAAAATATACTTTTTTTGCATTTCTCTCAAATAGCAATTAGTTTCATATAGAAATTTTCTGTCAAGTGCATTAAGCAGAATAAACATGAAGCAAGTTTATTTGTTTTCTGAATCTTCATAGAATATCTTAACAACCTTTGAGGGCACTAGAATAAAAAGATTCACTTCCCTATAAAATTGACAAATATTGTATTTATCACGTTGTTGTATATAGTATGGGAATTATTTTCACAACGAACATAATTATTTAAAACTGTATTTCTTTCAAGTCTCTTCAATATTCAATTTTTTCTTATTCAAATAAACTATTTTTCTGTATAGAATGGAAATTTTCATTTTATACAGAAAAAATTTTTGTTATCAGTAATAAAAAATGTCACATTATTAACAATATAAAAAATAAATATATTGGAAAAGTTCATGTTTTCCTGCCTAATTTAAAAGCAAGTTCTAAAATGAGAATCGAATTCAGCGGAGTGGCACGTGCCCTGTCAGCCAACTCGTGTGACAGGACGCACAGTTAACAAGCTTCAGCCGTCACCCACTCCCATTCCAATGGCATTTAATCGAAAGTTAACTTGTCCTTCCTGACAGCTTTTGTTTCAGAACAACTTTTATGCACAGTTAAATGGATAAAAAAAAAAAAACTCACAAATTTCAGTAAATGCAATAATTGCTAGAACGGATTTTATTGCTCGTAAATTATTTATAAATATTGGATTATGTTCATTATCATCAAAAATTTCTATTAAAAAATGGTGCTTAAATTTTATGAATTAGAAAGTTGCATTTCATTATATTATTTCTCAATATTGAAAAACTGCATATTGAAAATTTATAAAACCTAACATTTTTATTACGAGAAATAATTATTAAAAATTCAAGAAAATTAATTTTAATTCAGAGATTCTTTTCAAATTGTTGTTTAGTATAAGAATATGTTTGATAAATTGATTTTACAGACTTTAAAATACGCCTTATTATGATAATAAAAAATTTTATAAATTATATTAATGATTTTATCGAATTATACTGAACAACAATGTGAAAAGAATCTCCGAATTAAAATTATAATTTTCTTAACAAATTGTCCATAGTTAATTAAAATATAGTATTCGCAGCCAACTAAAAAAATATCAAGCTTATACATTCTTCCTAAATATTTTTAAATACTGAAGATGAAGAGTATATACAAATGATTAACTATAAACTTAAATTACAGATCACTTCGATACATCCTTTCGAAAACACTTTTTAAATCAGAGTCATCCTGTAATATATTTTTAAATATCATAAATTATAAACTTTTCGAAAATTTCTACCATAATTTTACTGTTGAATCAATATTATTTAAATCAGGTTTTACTCTTATAAAATAATTAAATAGATCTTAAACATAATTTCTATGTTATATGGAAGTAGTTAAGAAATGTGATAATAGTTATAAGAGAAAATGTTTTTCTTGAAAAAGTAATTTCCTTCAAATCCAAACTCATAGAGTTCAGATCATAATACTACAAACTGCTTTGGCTTTAATTAAAACGTATTGTGTGCTTAATTTTAAAGTAAACTTTTAAGTGATAATGAATTTTTTCTTAAAAATATTATAACAAAAAATGCAACTCACATTCCTAACAGTACAATTAAATTTTCAAAAGTTAATAATTACTAGTAAGAGCAACTCTTTGAAAGAAACTAAATAAGCTAAGAGCATGACAAAGATTTCCCTTATTCGTTGATTATGACAATAAATCACGCATTGGAAATACCTTGCAATAATGCAGCAAAGTTATGTCATTTCTAATAACATTAACTTCTATGCTAAAAGATTAAGTACTCATCTTTTAATTAAATAAAACTAACATTCAATATTGATCAATCAGTATTAAGCACTAACCACAGATTGATAAGTCTAGTTCTAAAATTTAATTTAAAAAATAAAACTACTGACATCATAATTTTACAAATTAATAATAATTTAAATTCATTGCAGCAATTTCACTAGTTGAACAATTGCAGTCTCATGATTCACCTAAAGAGTAGTTGGAAAATAAGACACACAAAATCATTTTGAAATTCTTAACTTTACTAGAGTTCGTCTCAAGTAAATAAACTGTCTCAATCAAGCATGTTCTTACTTTCTACTTATGATTAAGAACAAAAGTTTTTGTCCTCATATTGTAATTTCGTACAAATGAAAAATAATTTAATTTTTAATTCATAACAAGCCTTTTTC
>JAPDSC010068780.1:0-22812 GCA_026290005.1 Latrodectus geometricus
TGTAATGTTAATCTTTAGGAGTTAATAGTGGCCTAGTAAAAAAATGCGGCACATTTTCATTAATGGATTTTTCATGAAAACATGCCAAATTTTAGAAATAAATCATTTTAACTAACAAACCTTCTTTTAATATTAAAGACAACTAAATGCAAAGAATAACTACATCACTCAAGAATATTTTAAATGGGATTTTATATATTAGTTTCTTTAATTTTGGCTATTAAGTATTTAGTTTATTAATCTAAATATAATAAAATGATATCATGTAATTTTTTTTTTATTCATTTCATTATTGCAACAGTTAGTAGCATTTATTTTTGGGGATAATTTCCCAAAATTTTGGTTCGATTATCCAATATTTTGGGGATAATTTTCCAAAATATTGGATAATTGATAGCTAAGCGAATAACATCAGTATGAAGATTTTGTAAAGACCTATGGTCCGTTAAAATGGAAAAAAAATTTAATGCTCACAAATTTTTGAAGTTACAAATTTATTATCCTTATTACATATATAGAAAAAGATTACCAAAAAATAATACAAAATTTAATTACTTCTTAAAAATGTATAGTTTTATACTTAAAAAAATAATTGTCTTTTAAAGAAAAATCTTTTGACTACATCTAATAAATCAGATTAACTATAACAAATATTGATATTTTCTAAGAATTGCGAAAAACATTTAAATTTTGCTACCATATTCCGGTAATTAATTAATTCTCTTTTAGTGTAAAGCACAGCAATAAACAGCGATTTGGCAACACTATTCCTAAATTCAGACTGCTTTGAGTGACCTTCCAAAGACCTAGAAGAAGATTTCCCACTTCAAGGACGATTTTCCGCCCGCAGTCGAAATTGCATTTAACTTGGCGTCAATTTTCATGATGGGGCCCACATTTTACGAAACGCTTGCATTAAAATAATTAGCACCTAATGAATTTATCGGCATATATAATTGGAAACTCTTCTGAAATTTCGGATGAATGAGCAGGATGGGATATTAATCGAGGGAAAAGTGTCATCAATTAATGCAGTTTTCGTGGCATACACCAAGCGCAGAAGAACCATGCGTTATATGTTTATAATTTTTTTTAATTAAAAAAAAATCTACTGACACTTATTATGCTGAAATATAATTAGTTTCATTACTAAATAGTAGCGTAGTTATTATTGTAAATTTAATTAATCTAAATGCAAATTTAAAATATAATTATGTCTTCTATGCGCTTATTATTATTATTATTTTTTTTATCTTTGTACTGTAATATAGGACAGTTGTTTCATTAGAATAATTAAAAACACAGTTTCTTTAAATATAAGTTATTTCACTGACTTATTTGTATGGTAATGTTGCTCTAGTAATAATACATTGTACTAATTCATTATATACTAATATCATTATAATTAATTCATTATATATTAATACAATATATATTAATTAATTCATTATACTAATTGAATGGATAATTTATAACTATTTTATTTATACTTTTGATCGTTAAAGGATTAATAATTGAAATTGACAATCATTTGCAGTTATTTCTTTTCTGGTTTTTAAGCATTTTTAAAGAAATAGATGATATATGTATTTGGTTATTTGAAACAATGTTTTTTCTGCAAAATTCCTTTTCCAATGTCATCTTAAATGTCACCATTTCCTTCCTTAAATATTTTTCAGTCATCATTCTTTGCATCTTGCTATCTCATCATCTGCATTGGTATCATTTTTTTCTTCTCAGATCTGACATTTAATTCTTTCTTAAATTAAATACTACTTCTTAGAGAAACTCCCACCTGTATCCACTATCTTAAAGCAAAAAACTACTGTACACAGTAAAATTTGTATAACAAACTACTGTCATAGTAAAAGTTGTATTTGGAACTACTTTTACAGTAAAAGAGGATTTTGAACTATTGAACTCAATCAAAATTACATTTTGAACTACTGTACACAGTAAATATTGTATTTTGAATTACTGTACACAATAAAAATTGTATATTGAACTATTGGCACAGTAAAAATTGTATAATGAACTATTGTCATAGTAAAAGTTGTATTTGGAACTACTTTCACAGTAAAAGAGGATTTTGAACTACTGTACACAGCAAAAATTGTATTTAGAAATACTCTCACGGTAAAATTGGTATATTGAATTTCTGTCACAGTAAAAGTTGTATTTTGAACTATTGTACATAGCAAAAATTGTATTTTAAAGTACTGTACACAGTAAAAATTGTATTTTGAAGTAATGTATGCAGTAAAAATTTTACATTGAACTACTGTCACAGTAAAAGTTGTATTTGGAACTACTTTCACAGTAAAAATTGTATTTTGAACTGTTGAACATGGTTTATTCACAAACCACACTTGACACGCGTCCTCGTTGGAAGAAACTACTGATGTCTTTTGTTGTCTTTCTTTCGCATTTTTTCTTGAATTTTATTGAACATAGAAATAGTATTCTCACATTTCTTAATTGAGACGGTGGGGTCACTAAAATGCATTAACGCTTATTTATACAGTATATATATATATATATATATATATATATATATATATATATATATATGGTTGTCTGGATTAAGCGAGGTCTGGTTAGTATTAATGAGGGTTTACTGTACTTGGAAAAAAGCTTTAAATTTATTTTCAAGCAAAATATTTTGGTAGTGAGTTTTTTTATATGCGAAACTTTAACGTTTCCCACAATCGAAATAAAATTTCTTTATTTTTAAATTTTAAAGAAACTCAAAATATTAGGAAATACTGTTACGTATTTTTTTTATAATAAACGTATTTAATAAAATAAAGTAGTTTTCTTTTCTTTTTTAATTATTTGCGGTAAAAATTGAAATTTAAAATTCGAAACATTTTGTGAGACATTAAATTTTTTTTATTCTAGGCAAAAATAAAATTTAACATAAATTTTATTTAAACAAATTTTTGTTATAAATTCTTTTAAATATTTTACCAAGTTTTTTTTTTTTTTTTGAATAATTTTAAGCAATTTTTGTAATTTATGGTCATTTTCTATCGTGTTCAATATTAATTGTAATTTTTCTCTAATTTCTATTCAAAAGAGACAAAAATGGACAGTTATTTTGTGCAATATTAATGAGCTGCCTTGGACACCATGCAGTTTAAATCCATCTCCTTCTGTTCTGAGCTTAAAAAAGTTACCCTCCATTAGCACATACACAATCAAAACGAAAATATATTTCTGCAAAAGTTCCAGTTTGAAAAACAATATGATAGAAGTTTTATATTTAAAAAATGACAACACAGAAACATTTAATAAAAATTTTGAATTATAAATATTTTAAATCTGTAAATATTAAAATATATTTACAAATTTAGAATATTTATAATTTAAATTTTAAATTTGTCATTCTTTTTTCTTTTAATACCATATAAAGAAATAGAAATAAATATTATTCTCTAAAGGTGTCTTATTGTAGTAGTATAACGCTTCATTGATTGTTGTCTTAAATAAAAAATAATATATGTCCTAGCTTCATACGAAATCTCTTTCAAACAATATAATGCTTGAACGTACGCAATGAATGCTAAAAAAAAATTCTAAAACTATTTACTATGTTTCAAAAGTGGGCGTACTTAATACAAAAATTTCTTTTTAAAAAAGAATTTAATTGAAAGTAGTTTTTATTTAAAGAGAACTATGTAATGTAGGCCGCTTAGGTGCTTTTTTTATACAACTTAATATTTTCCTTCCAAATAATCTTAATTTCTCTCTTCCTTTTCCTAATCATCCCTACTGGAGTTCTTCGTCCAGCCTTTTAATGTCTCCCATGGTTTCAGTTAAGGAACTCGTCCTACGCATCGCTTTCCAGTCTCCAAAAATGCCTTAATAACATGCCAAAGATATCAAGCCAGCGCCAAATGAAAAAAAAGGGAGCCAGAAAAGAAAGCCAAATAGAAAAATCTAAATCAATTTTTGCCTCTTTCTCTGTTTACACTCTGTTAACAGTCGCGAAGATTTTTAATTGAAGTTTCCTCGTGAGTCGGGGCTCATTATAGATTTTGGTATTTAAGCGTCATTAGTAAGGAAAGACAGACAGACCTGAATATCTTCTCTTTATTTTTATGTTATGAGGGAGCCTGATTACTCCATTTTTCTTTCTTAGTAAAGAGTTAATTTAAGAAAAAAAAATGGCTCTATAAGGAAATGCCGATAAAAAGAACTGTGAAATTTCGCAGTCATCTTCTATTAAATAAATGGCAAAAAATGTTAAATTAAATTCTTCTTAGAGACAGATACTTTAAGACGCTTTAAACAATGAATTTTTCAACTTTGAAATAAGAGACGAATGGCAAATATTCATATAAATGGTTAAAATATAATTCAATCTTTTCAAAATTAATTACTAGCTTTGACAATAGGTAGCAATGTATGATGATGCCACAATACGTGTCCTATTTCGTAGCATTTAATAAAAAAAAAACACTGCAAAATTGTTTTCAAAATTAGCAAACAGTTGTTGATATTATATTATATAGTTACACTAGAAGACAATGAAATCATGTCTTAGAGTTTCACAACTGATTCTTCGCTAGTTTAATACAAATATATAGATTAAATAACAAGCGCCATCTATATTTAACATTTATAACTAACTTTGACAATAGATGGCACTGTTTATAGCTATGTTTCTCAATATATATAAACTTTTCTTCATTTACTTGTTGATCGAGGCAGTGGTGGGGTGGTTGGTTAAGGAGTCATTCTCGTTATTGGAAAGAAGTGAGTTCGAATTCCAGCGAAGATCCTCGTGTTCACTAATGGCGCCTTTGGCATGTAAAATCGCAATGTCCTCCATGTTCTCATTCCAAGTTAATAACCCTGTAGATATTAGGAGCCAGGTCTTGGGTCTTCTCTGAATTCCTATCTCTAAATTGGAACACCCAGATGTTGCTGCCATCTACGAGTCAAAGTCGTACTTCCACATTCGTATGAAGATGCTCTGTTCAAAAACGGAAGACGCTCTTTCTGACTTCATTCGTCGAGTGCCTCACGGGCGGGCTTGGCTTCAACAAGAGTCATAAATAACAGAAACTTGTCGATCACTCAGTTTAAGAATGTTTTAATTTCAAAACTATAGTTTTCTATATGACAGTTTTAACATACATTTTATGTCCCACCGGACGATAATTAGACGTTGAATACGTATTATTTAGTTGTAATTTGGATTAATATACACATAAAATAAATAGAACATTCAAGATAATAAAATTAATGGAAGACCTCCTTTAAATAGAATTTACATAACGAACATTACGTTATATAACTTTAAAAATGAATAAATAAATAACAAGCCATTTCCTTCACTAAATCGTTTTTGCTTGACGGTTAAAATTTGAATTAAAATTTCTTAATTTTGGTAAGTGTATAATTTATAAATACAAAATATTATAATTAAATATTCAGAAATTTTGAAATTTGAATCCTCTTCAATGTTTAAGGAATTGAAATACCTAGTTCTTAATATGATATTTAGGTCATTTTAATATTTAGTTTAAATCTAATCTGAAGTAATTGAACAATGTCAAGATTCATGTCAAGTAATTGGATTAATGTAATGACAAATACCTCCTCACAATATTTAATGGCTTAATAAAATTTTTTTTTCCAATGGCGCGCACTTGGCTTATTAACCGTTTGCCACAACAAGGCCGGAAACAGCTACTCCTTTATCGTTACCCGGTAGGCCCCTGTGAACCAAGTCACGGAGGCGAGTAGCATTACCCACGTCACACCACCACAAACCCGTTTATAGCGCGGGTCACATTCATCCATCATCTGAGGAATAGACAAGAAACACAGAGAAAGTGCATCCATGCCCGAGCCGGGACTCGAACCAGGTCGTCCCATCCGTATTCAGGCACTCTAACCACTAGACAGAATGGGTGGCATAAAATCTATGATTTGAATGTTTATTTTCATATTACCATTAAAAAAGTTTCAATAACATGAATTTCGATGGATTTATAAATTAAGCTCTTAAATTCAATTACAATAAAATTTAAAAACTTTAGGTTATTTTTTTGCGTGTGCTAGCTAGGTTGACAGTATGGGGTGCTCTGTCCATCTATCTCTGTTCATCTAATCAGCTCTGTTCCACTATTTCAACTGAACTGTAATTTTGTGTGGACTTCGATTTCTTCAGTATACACATGACATAGGTATCCGTTTTTTGGGCAGGCAACCATTCATACAAGGAAAAGACAAAGACAGGAGTAAGAGAAAATACATCCATGCCCGAACCGGGATTCGAACAAATGACCTTCCCGTCAGGCACGCTGATGACTAGACAGGACGGGAGGCAGGACTTACGTTAATTTCAAAAAATGCGATAGCTTACAAATTTTTTTTTAGACAATTTTATTGCAAAAATTTCATTCTATTTTCTTGATAAAATTTGGAGGTGGTATAAATTATAATCGAGTACTGAATTATAAGTTTTTATACAAGGACAAATTTCATATTTACATAAATTATTAACTAATATTTATCAAATTTTTATGCAAGCATAATTTTGATGTTACGTAAGCCATAATCTGAAAATCACAGAAATTTTGGGAACATTTACAATTTTCAGTAATACCACAGTATTCAGTGATTTTACAAATTATTTTCTTTCAACAAATTAGTCGCCTACTCTGTCTAGTGGTCAGTGTGCCTGACTGCGGATAGAGAGGTCTAGGTACGAATCCCGGTTCAGGCATTGATGCACTTTTTCTCTCTCCTGTCTTTGTCCTTTCCTTGTATGAATGTAGCTTGAATGGTTGCCTACCCTGTAAATGGGTTCTTATGGCATGTGTGTTTACTTGTATATAAAAAAAATCCTCTCCTCCAATCCTATAAGCATAGAGCTCCAAAATTGTCCGTCATAACCCAACCTCAACAAATTGCAAGTCCTAATGAACTTCATTGAACTGGGATACAACTAAATTTAATCCCAGGGTAGAAGTGGATTACAATCAAAAATATTTTTCCCACAAAGTCACACTCCTCAAAAATCAAATATATTTCGGAAAGAAATAAAAATACGCATAAATAGGCTTTTCCCGAGACAATCGAATTTTGATCGATAATAAAATACCCGAAATCAAATTCCAACATGTGAACTATAATATCAATTATGTGATATAGGCAGTGAACAATCCCGGCATCCATTCAGAAACACATGCGGAAAATCATACCGTAAGCATATTCGAAACTCAATTATGCTCTTTTCAACGCTGGTGCGAAATAACGTTGCATAATTCGGTAACGAAATAGACAAGAACACCAAAGCGCGCGTTTTCCTATTTCGCTATCCCCTTACTAATTACCTAGGATCGACCTTAAACACAAATATGGCTTCCGCCGCGTTATAATTGAATGGATTCATTAGCGGAAAGAGCCTTTCCTGTCTACAAAGCCTTTGGCTTATTTTCCACCAGTAAATAATCTCCACCAATTGTATTGCTGGAATATGGAACGCATTGCATTTTGGGTAAGAATTAATTTATGAGAATGCTCGCTAATTTATGTAAATAATTCTTGATTATTTCCTGATTATAACTCCTTATTCAAGGAAACTTATTTCGAGACTAAATAATTTTTGATACAAAAACTGCGATTGCATTATTTTTCGCCAGCGGGGAAAATTTCCAAAGAATCGGAACAATTTTTAATTTTATCCCTATTTTAGGGAAATATTTATTCAACTAATTCATAAATTATCTGAAAATGTTAAAAATGTTTCATTACTCAGAAATGCATTTTCCTAATGAATTCTATTTGGAATAAACTGTTCAAATATATTGGGAGATTTAACAATGCGCAGATTCTAATAAAAAAAGGGATTTTTGAATTATAATAAAGGAAAGTTTGGGAAATATGCTCATTTTTAAATTTACCTTTTCCGTAAGAGAACATTAATTTCTAGATACAATATATTAGAAGGAGATATATTTATATTTAAAATGCGAAGAGCTTGCATTTTCTAATTGCGTAAAATTTTAATTACTTAGCAATACATAAATTCTAATTTCTGAGTAATATTCTCTGCCTTAACAAATATGGAGCAATGGGTTGCTTTTCATTGTTTAAAAATAACCATTCTCGTAACATTTCCATTATGTTGATTAAATCTATTTTTATAGTATGTATAAGATTACCTACAATACTTATTTACAAGAGAAAAAATATCTTTGATTACATAATGTTTCTTAAAAATAAATTTATATGAAGTACAAAATAAATTTAAAAAAAAAAAAAAAAAAAAAAAAAACATTTAAATCATTCCTGACAATGTAAGCTAACCATAAATTGGATGTTGATTTATTTATTGCTTGTATAAACAATCAAATATTAATATTTAATGTGATTTACATGCTACATGAAATAAATTTATCTTTCCTTAATGATTAATAAGCATTTATTTTTAATAGCGGTATCAAGAGAGACAAATCTCCTAAAATATATAGAATAACCAATCCCACTAAGATATTGGCCAACATTTTCTTTCCATCTGCTCACTAAAGAGGTAATTCCAATGACAAAATTGATTTGTTTTTGATGGGTGGATGAAATTGTATATTAAACATTATTGGTGAAAAAGATTATTTGCTTAACTGACAGACCAATTAGAAGTAAAATAAAGTGAGTACAAATGATCTCAGCTGTAACGAAAGAAACAACCACTTTATGGTTAATAAAAACCCTTGTTGTTGTCGTGTGGCAGCCAGGCTGGCAATAAGGAGTGCGCTGCTCCACTTTTCCAACTCAACCATATTTGGTGTGGAGTCCGACTTCCTCAGTACACACATGCCATAGGTACCCGTTTATAGGGTAGGCAACCATTCACACACACACACACACACACACACACACACACACACACACACACACACACACACACACACACACACACACACACACACACACACACACAAAAAAGGATAAAGACAAGAGAGAGAGAGAAAGTACATCCATGCCCGAGCCAGGATTCGAACCCAGGTCCCACCCATCTGTAGTCAGGTACGCTAACCACTAGACAGGTTGGGCGGCAATAAAAACTCTTAAAACGTGTATATAATGAACCAAATTACACTATAAAATAATCCGAGTATGTTTTTCTTTTAATCTGTAACTGTTAATTTTGATTCGTATTATAACTTTTCATCGATATCAAAAGGGACATTTTAAAAAAAATAACTTGAACATGCAAAGTAATTTCTTTTTATAATGTTAAACAACTTGAGAGCTGTCAGAGCAAATCAAAAATAAATATTTCACATTTTTAAAATGATTTCAATTTGGGTTCGTCAGAATTATACCAGTTCTCGACTCAAACTTAGAATGAATGTCTGCATTTGAATTTAATTTTTTTTTTTGTTTGTTCTGCTTTGTTTACCACGACAAAATGTACTTAATATTCACTTCTTTTGCTAGCAAGACAAAATTGTAGAAAAATCACTAAAAAGGTTTCGTTTTAAATGAATAATTATATTTTAAATGTTATCCACTATTTACATTGACTATTGAAAACATTGACATTGACTTTTTACATTGAAAAATTTGTGAAAAGTATAAAGGCCTATGAAAAGCTCTCCCGCTCACAATTTCCCATTAACATTGATAGTAAAAAGAATAACTTTATACATATTTGAACAATTGTTATGATACTTTAAAATAGGTCATGTAATATTGATCAAATATTTAAACTCTATTTACAGTGAATTTGCATTGAATTTATACCCTCTTTATTTAATAAGGACATAAAGAAAAGTTGCTTAAATTATAAATGTTTGGTAATTGATAAATAAACAAGCAAACAAAACAATATAAAATTTTCAGAGCCTATTCAACTCAATTCAGCATTGAAAGCTGATTCACTCTCAACGCAGAATCTTGAAGATATGGGGTATACAGCTTGACATGTCAACATTAAGAGTATTAACCATTGCTTAACGAAGGTTACTTGAAGAAAAGCGTTTGTCCAAATAAATAATTAGGATTGGTAACTGAAACTTTGAATTTATGTATGAAGATTATCCAAAATGTTTAATAAGACATTTCAAGTGATAAATGCAATCAGATCACATTAATTCTACATTTGCTTTTATTTATTTATATAATGAGAAAATTTAACATTGCGTTGTCTTGCAAAACGATTTCTGACATTGAAATAATGACTGCACAATTTATTATATGACATTTTATTTTGGGGAAAAAGTAATCCATTATTTTCTCGGTAGACGTCTGTAGTGATCGCTATCTCGTGAGGTATCTATCAAACAATTTCAGATTTATGCTCGTTGGAAAGGAGACATTTGACACTAAAATATTCTCTTGCGTTTTTTGTTTGATTCATTCAGTTATGAGTACAAGGTTTTAAAAATGAAAAACAACAAACAGAAAATTCGATACATTTTAGTTTTTCTTTTATAATGGCGAAAATGTTAACCAGGTGGCTAAAATTGTGAAAGGTGCTTATCGTCCTATATATGACTGTAACAACCAGCTACGTACAAGTTTTGTTTCATTGATTCCGTTCGGTTATTTTTGATATTAAAGATGCACCTCGCATGGATACAGCATCATCGAGAATGTCTATAAAATATCAAAAAATATTGAAGTTGACCGCATGTCAGCAGTCGTAGCTTCGCGCAAGAACTAAAAATCTACATGAAAACTAATTTAAACCTTTTTACAAAGCGAATCCGAAAGAAATTACATAAAGTTCACGTAAAAACAATGGATTTCTTTTCCCAAATGTAATATATAATTTCGAAAAGTCATTATATCATGATTGCAATTTAAAAAGATCCACTTACTATATATGACAGCACCTCCACACAAGTATTCCAGAAGTCTTTTCGTGAAATCTTACTAGCAAGAAATGGCTCTACAGATCAATCATTGGTAATTTATTGCATTGATTCGAAGCAGAATCAAGAAAATAGGTGAGCAGTGTAGACCATAGTGCTACAAGATTTTAAGTCATCTGAGCCTTTCGGCGTGACAATTTATGGAACTATTGCCTATGAATGACTTACTCATAGCTCAATATCGAGAAAGCTTCTTCTAATAACTTATGCTGGATCATTTATATTGGATCAGTCTTGCAGAAGCATAAATTTTCCAACTCGTTCATTTTCCCATCTGACGATCCAATGGGAAGAAGCTCGCTTCCATTCCCTCATTTTTGACAATCATCAGGATATAGCTTGTTGAACTATAATAATATTTCGATTTAAGAACTCAGTGTATTGCTGAAGAAATTTGCCAACATCTAGATTGATTTTATCACATATTGTGCTTGCGATCAATGCTACTTGGCCTCGTTTATCAAGGCTTCATTCTCATTATCAGAAGGTTTTGGGTTCGTATACCAGGTGAATCGAAGATCGATCGTGTTCATTAAAAGGTGGTTGGATGAGGTTAAATAGATTGTAGTTGTAATGTCCTCTAAATGAAGTAATGCCTCTGGAATACCATATGAAGTATCAAGATGTAGATTGGTTGGCTGCTTCTAGGAACTGGTATAGCCTAACTCGGGATAAATATAGGAAGTACAACAATAACACTGTTTGCGACAATAAGTGACATGTTACTGAATGGGAAATATCGAAATTATTTCAGAAGATTTTGAAAAGTTAAAATATCTGAAAGCTTTTGGGTACACATAAAATCAGTTTCTAACGACATTAAATTTACCAACAGTATTTTTTATAAGGATATCATTTGGAATCCAGCCTTACAAGCAACAGGGAATTTTTAAAGTTTGAAAAGTTCCTACGATTCTTATGTAAGTATTAATTGTTGAGATCAGCTTTCATCACAGCAGAACTTTGGAATTAAATCATGAACCTTCGAAATTCTTCTGTTATTGGGCAAATATGGAAATTTAAATCGCATAAATGTATTGCTTTGTCGACAACTCTGAGGGGGAAAGCGGAGGACTAATAAAATAAAGCTTATCAGTCCAAAGAGCAGAGGGCGTGCAGTTTCCTCTTCGCTCTCGGCACTGTAACCGCGAGGTACATCTGGGGGGAAGGGAGTGGAGTACAAGGACCTCCACCCTCGATCCACAATCAATCAAATGTCGATTCATCAATGAATACGTTAACGGGAACTAAATAGACCCCGTGCCTGGCGAGTCGGAAAGCGCACAAGCGCAATGAGGCGTGCATGAGGTGGGGGGGGGAGGGAGACGGTTGCGTGAGCGATGGCAGTTACAGTTACGCTGATACAGGGAATAGAATCGAAAATAGCGGGCATCGACGTGTTCTCTCGTTTCGGTAAAGGTTCCTATTTCTCTGGTTTCTTTTTCCCATTTTTTTTTTTTGTCGTTGCCCATTAGGAGTTATTTTTATGATAAAAACAGGGGTGGAGAAATAGAAAAATGTCTAGTATTTCACTCCCTCTGCATTCGCTCGGTTGCTTTGAACTGCAGTTCAGGGACCAAGTTGATGTATTTATGAACATGTAGGTTCATTTTTTTTAAACATGTAATGGGATCGACAGGTAAAAGAGGACGTTACGAGTCGATATATAAGTCATAAAAAAATATTATACGCCCTTTATAATACGGATAGATTAATGAGCAATATCAGAAAAAAAGAACTGCATATGAAAAATAAACTTTTCTGGGGTCATTCGATGATTTGTTGCTACGCTGTATTTGAACTTAATTTTAAGATCATTAATAACTTGAAATGAATAACTAATATTTTTTTGTGATGAGTTATAATTGATGAGTTTTCAAGCTTAAATTATTATTATAATTTAAATATGCATTTCCTCGTTTCATGATGCCTGCCAATTTATGAGTGAAAGTTGTAGTAATGAATAAAATGAGAAAGACATTAAGTTTTTCTTTAAAAAAAAAAACGTATAGACAAATTTACGAATAGAATCTGAGCCACAATAGAACTTTTCCAATGCATTATTTAATAATATTATCTTCTAATCAATATAACAAAATGGCAGAATTGTTGAACTGAAAGATTTAAATAAGAGGTAATAAGAGGGAAATAAATAAGAGTAAGAATCAGTTTACAAGACAAAAATTACACCCACAAATAGAATAAATAGAATTAACACAAATAGAATTAATTCCCCCTTAAGTCTGGTATTCCGGTACGAAAAAGCAAGACCAAAAATGCTTATTGGGAAGCAAATTATAATAACACAGAATATATTTCCATACAAGAAATTAATATATTTTGTTTAATATTTATAAAAGACTATGGTAAAATAATTTAATAATTTGCAAAGATAGGAATATGATATTTTCCTTACTTTTTCCGGAAGATAGGAATATAATACTTCGCTTACACTACTGGCCATTAAAATTGCTACACCAAGAAGGCGACATGCTACAGACGTGAAATTTATACCAAAGGAAGAAGAGGCTGTAATATGCAAATGATTAGCTTTTCAGCGCATTCAGACAAAGCAGTCGTCAGTAGCGACACCTACATTGTGTTTAAATGAAGAAATTGTTCAGCCGGTTCCTCATACACAAATTGCATTTGAACGTTGTTGCCTGGTGAACAGTTGTTGTGGTGCCTCGTGTAAGAAGGAGAAATGCGTACCAGCACGTTTCTGACTTTGATAAAGGTCGAATTGTAGCGTACCGGGATTGTGGTTTATCTTATTGCAGTATTGCTGCTCGCGTCGGTCGAGATCCAATGACTGTTAGCAGAATATGGAATCGATGGGTTCAGGACGGTAATACGGAAAGCCATGCGGGATCTCAACGGCCACCTATCACTAGCAGCCGAGAAGACAGGCATATTATCCGCATGGCCGTAATGGATCGTGCAACCACGTCACGAGCCGTGAGTCAAGAAACGGGGTCGTTTGGAAGACAACAAGTGCCTGCACGAACAGTTCGACGACGTTTGCAGCAGCATGGACTCTCAGCTTGGAGACAATGGCTGCGGCTTCCCTTGACGCTGAGTCATAGACAAGAGCGCCTTCAATGGTGTGATTAACGACGAACCTGGGCGCACGAATGGCGAGACATCATCTTTTCAGCTGAATCCAGGTTCTGTGTACAGCATCATGATGGTCGCATCCGTATTTGGCGGCATCGTGTTGAACGCACACTGGCAGCGTGCATTCGTCATTGTCATACTGGCCCATCACCTGGCGTGATGGTATGGGATGCCATTGGATACACGTCTCGGTCACCTCTTGTTCGTATTGACGGTGCTTTGAACAGTGAACGTTACATTTCTGGTGTGTTATGATCCGTGGCTGTACCCTTTATTCGAGCCCTGCGAAACCCTACATTTCAGCAGGATAATGCCTGACCGCATGTTGCCGGAATTGTACGGACCTTCCTTGATACGGAACATGTTCGGCTGTTGCCCTGGCCAGCACGTTCTCCAGATTTTTCACCAATAGAAAACGTCTGGTCAACGGTTGCCGAGCGACTTCCTCGTCACCAAACGCCAGTCACTACGATTGATGAACTGTGGCATCGTGTTGAAGCTGCATAGGCATCTGTACCTGTACATGCAATCCAATCTCTGTTTGACTCAATGCCCAGGCGTATAACTGCTGTTATTACTGCCGGAGGTGGTTGTTCTGGTTACTGATTTCTCAGGATCTATCCAGCCAAATTTTTTGAAAATTTAATCACTTGTTATTTCTAGTATAATATATTTGTCCAATCATTTTGTTGTCTGCATTTCTTCCTGGTGTAGCAATTTTAATAGCCAGTAGTGTATTTCGTAAAGATAGGGATATGATACTTTGCTTAATACATCGAAAAGATAGGAATGAGATATTTTGCTTAATATTTCGTAAAGATAGGGATATGATACTTTGCTTAATATTTAGTTATTATACACATTTTGAAGTATTATGGCTATTAACCATGCATGCTGTTGCTTATGGCATGACGTTGTTAATTTGTCAACACCATCAGAGCTCTTCTCCCAGAAGCATCTTACAAAATATAATCAAAACTCGCAGCATATCTGTCTGTAAAGTAGATTTCATTTGTTCTTTCCTGAAGGGTTATTACATAAGCATTAGGTATTGTGCACCATAAACAATATTCTTTTGCTAGATTTGATGTCTTTATCTATAAGCAATATCCAATAAGCCATATAGTGGATTTTCACTATATTTGCATTTGAAATGTTTTTGATGTATCTCTACGATTAGTTTTCTCAGATTCGCCAACTTATTAACTCATCAAAATATTGATGGATGGTTATCATTCTTATTTGTGAATCTGTGAATGTAGAGAGTTAAATGCTGCAAAAAAGATAAAATTTAAATTCGAAAAGGTGTGTGAGCAAACGAAATTTGGATTTTACCATCTGCTATCACAAAACCTGTCTCTCTACAATTGCCAAACACAAATGTATTTGCTTAAGTATTTGACATTTGTCAAATTGTAGAGCATTAAACAGTTTTCTTTGTATTGAAATTATTAAGTTCACACAGATGTATAGTGTTAGGTATTTGTAGTGTCAGATCGGGATCGATCAAAGATTTGAATTTTTGCCACTAAATTATTTTCATAAAACTAAACAAAATGGCAAAATATTAAAATCTTCAGTACCGGTATATCTCTTTGTCAAATGGCCTTAATATTTAATCAATTACCAGTGCTTAAACAAGCATTTACCAAATTATTTGCACTAATACTGGGAAAACTCGTTAAGCACAATTGCATAGCAAAATCTTGAAGATTTCAATTGGTCTATCAAAATCGAATATTCTTTATCCTGCCAATCAGATTCGAATAACATATTCCGAGAAGTTGATTCGTATTCGCGAAGCAAATGAAAGAGCTCTCACAAAAGAGAACTGAAAATTAGCCCAGAATAATCACCAGAAAAGGCTTCCGAAACGAAGGACCCTGATCAATTGTTCGACATCTCTTTTGTTCGAAGAAGAATCCGCGCCGTTCTATTGTACTTTCTCGATAACGATATCGCCACCCACCCACACAAATCCTATAACAGGGTCAAAAAGTGGAAAAAAAGAAAAAGAATTGAAAACCTTATTATTCAATATTCCCTAGTACTCTTCCCTATATCTATCTTTTTTCCAAAACGAAACTAATGGCGCCATTCCTTGGCGAAACATTAGCAAAGTCGTTCATTATCGTTTTGGCGCACAGCGTTCCAATATACCTCTCGTCGGCCATTATTTTTCATTTGGGGACTTTGGTGGCGGCGTTTTCCCCTTTCATAGAACAATAAGAATCTACGATAGCGCGTCAATCGCAGCCAAATATGCTACCACACTCGCCAAAGTGATCAAGAGGCGATGGTAATTGTTATTTATATCTTTGTGTAACACACCGTACCCTTACCACCTTCTCAAAACTACTTTGGCTTCGAAATGGAGCTTGTAAGACCTCAACATCTAACTTCTCCAGTTCCACGGGATAAAAAAAAAATGTCGTGTGACACTTTCATTAACTATGCCGAGGAAGGGGAAAATTGTGGTTTTTCTTTATTATAGCCATCTTTCGAAGCTTTTCTTTTTCACGTGTTATATTTTCGAGCGCTATTGAATTCTGCTTTACCTAGATTAACGGTATCGTTGGAAGTGGGGATAATTCACACTCGAAGGTGGGACACAAAAATGACGTTGAAAATAGTTTGGAAAAATGACGCTTTTGTGTATTCCTTGAATTTTCTATTAATATTTTCAAAAATTTTATCTTGATTGTTTTTCTTTTCTTTTTTTTTTTTTTTGTTTTCATATTTAATGTTTGACTGATGACCATATTTTTCTAGTGAAATAAAAAATGCGTTCGTTTCAATATTAAATGAACTGTTGATAGAAGATTATCAATCAAAGATGTCGAAAACTTTAGTTTTATATGTATTACTGGATGTCATCGATACGTAGTTCTTCAGTTGTGATTTTCTTATCAAAAAGTTAAAGATTGAAGGATTATATTGTGATAATTGATTTATTAATTCGAATTAATTTAATTGTTTTTGCGTGTGTTCACCTTTACAATATTTCTGTTGTTTTAATATCCTGATTTTGATTTAACACCAACATATTTAAAATAGTATGATTTGATGCCGAATATTGTAAGAATATATTCAAGTAAGTTTTTGAGTATGATAGTGAAAGAGAAAATAAATTTTTATTCATTAAATAAAGATTGTTTTTAGGAGAAATATACATATAATCGAAGATACATATATTTAATTTTTTTTTTTGTTTCGGTAATATTTATTTAAAACCTGCATATATAATTTTAAGTCTATATAATCCCTCCGTAAGCACTTTACTTTGTCTAAAGATATAACGACAATGTAGTTTAATATGCAAATCAGAAATTATCAGCTTCGAATTATTGAAATTAATAAGATGAATAATTAGAAATTATGAGGGATAGAAAAATTATGTTTTTACTTCCTAAAAAATTGAAAAATTTTAACAATTCACATAGCATATTTGTTTACCTTACTTCCAAAATCTTAGCATATAATGATAGATATTGAATTTACGCTGCAATAAAGTTTAGTTCAATATGGCGCAATATTAAAATATTAAAACTTTCAAGAAATATTTGATTGTTGTGATTGATAGACTAAAATGTTTTTTTTTCTTTTACATTAATCAAACTACTTCTAAAATTATTATAAATCATTTTAAATAATAATATGTGAGGTCAAATCGTATCGGATTTTATATCGATAGAGTCGTTTAATTTATGAAACGATTATCAATATAAAATCTAGATAACTTCAAATAACTTTATTAATTGCGCTTTAACTTTACACACATTTAATATATAAAACGTGTACAAAAAGAGTTAAACAGCAGTTAATAAAGTCGGCAAACTTTTTTAGTTAAAAGTTTTGATAACTTTGGAGGAATTCATAAATGTGTGTGAATTTAAAGTTAAAAGAATATGACATATTTTCTATGCTTTTAAATATGATGACAATCACGGCACTCATAACTAAAAATAAAATAAAAGGAAAAAAAATCGAATTGAATTGAAATATTATTCATGTATTCAATATTTTTTTTTAAAATACGAGATCACAAAGATATCAAAGTTTGCAGGACATAAATAAAACCTACATTTATACGAAATCTGATAACGGAATTATTATTAGCATAATAAATAAGGGCGAAATTATTCCGTCACGGAAAAACAGGAATGGTATAAATAAGGGGTGAAGGATGGGGGTCAGGCATTTGAGGGTTTTCCTCACGGGGAAAAAAAAATATACCATACGAACATGAAACGAATGGAAATATGATCAGAGTGTTATTGAAAGGTCGAACAATAAGACATCAGGTTTTGTGTTCAGGGAGATCGCGCAAGCCCCCCCCTCTCACCCCGTTTGATTATTCAACCACCCCCACACCATCACACTACCACCACTTCCCTCATTTCCATGCTCTTATCTACTCCGGGACTTGATGCGGAAAGAACAAATAATAATGAAGGAGTCGCTTGATGGGGGAAGGGGAAGGTACGAAAGGAGGTGGCGAGCAAAAACAGTGTCTGCCGAAAAGAAGTTGAGGGGTTTGGGGGGTAGGGTCGCAGTTTCGATTTTGTGATGAGAGGCAAGTGAAAAGAGTGCTGCACAAGTCATCTTATCGCAGTCGCATTCTTTCGCAATCTGGAAGGGGGTGGGAGGTCTGCGGGTGTGGGGGTGGGGGAAGAAATCACAGATGCAAATCCAATATCTTGTTAAAGGACGGCACGGCGTAGCAGTAAAACGCGACGATACGAGAAGCAAAGGGTGTTTTATGAAGCAGCGAAACTGTGTCTTGTCGATTAATAGGAATACAGCTCTTATGTGAACAGATGTATTGCTTGAATGTGTTCCTTATTTACTCGGAAAAAATATAAAGAAACGTATATTTCTTTTATGACAAATATATATATATACGATATCTAATTAGGGATATTTATAACAGCGGGATAAAAAATCCTTTTCAGAAATAAATTCCTTGTAAATATTATCCAATTTGAACTTTATCCGAAAAACATTCTAATCCATTTTAAAACATGAAAAAAAGATGTTATAAATGTGTGAAACTGATTATTATCTAGAGAAAAATGTGAAAACATATTTAATGAAAAGCCATAATAAAATTTAGAATTGAAGAGGCACTTTTGCATTTAATTTCCTTCATTGAATTTATTGATAACACGAAGATTAACCGAAAGATTTAATTTCATATAAATGGAATATTTCTAAAGATTACATTTCTTAAGCGAGACCTATTGTTTAAAGAAAACTTAAACAATCAGAAATGTTTAAACCTTGTTTTCGAATAAATTAAATGTGTAAACTATACTCTAAATATAATTTTTTTCAAAATTATGGACAAATATCATCATGTACATATTATCTAAAGCAGTTATATCTGTTCTTGTCAGTGATGATTTGGTCCGTTAATCGTTCAAGGGTCATTTTTTACACAAAGTCTGATATGATCGGGACCAAGAGATTAAAGTGGTTTTTGAACTACTGCGAAAATAAAGTTGTTCGCAGTGGGAATCGAACTCACGAACTGTTGAATCAAAGGTCTGAGTAGTAATCGTTTGCCTGGAAATTCAATCACAACTTTAAGAAATTCATCTGTATCGTAAATCAAATTTCCAATTAAGGAAGACTCCCTCAATAAGAAGTTGTATGCCAAATTTCGAATGAACAATACTGTTATATTCTGTGAATTTGCTAGAAAAGAAAATTTTAAATTAAATTATAGAAGAATTTTAATTGGGAAATTAGAAAATTCAAATTGAATAAATAATCACTCAACTTTTTTGCAAGATTGATAGATTTTAGACTCAAATCGCCAAGAATCAAACAGTCACATTTTCTCAAATTATTCCCCTATGGATAATATACTATTTAAAGTAGTTGATATTTAGACAGGGAAAAGTTCATTTTAGCTTCATTAATTTATTCCCTTAACTGTCATACTGTTAAAGAAATTTTCAAAATTCATTCTTCGGGTAGGGGAAATTGAAAATGATTTTCCCCTTCTGTATGCATACTTTGGGTATTTTGTATGTATTTTTCACATTTCCACAATTATACACTTTTGACACCGCTCGTGAACAACTAAACGGCCTAAGGCATTTAATGTCCAACACTAGCTGGAGGACTTTTGTTGTAGTCACGAGTTACAAGGGAGGAAAACCGGAAAACTGCTAAGCCATCCCTTACAAAGGTACATACAGTAGGTAAAAACGCTTACTGCATGATCCTCCATAGGGGTATATGCAATAGTCGTCATATGTTGTTTAAAAGTGGATCCATCTTATGTTGTTTAAAAGTGGCTGGCATTGAACCAGGGACCCTTCACTCAAAAGACCGGTGCTAAAATGTGGCATTTAAATAAAAATCCCAGTCTATGAAACATTTTTCACGTAAAGCAAAGTGCTGTTGATGTTCAAAATGTTTTATAGCATCTAAGAGCAGCTAAGTTATGAAATATAAGCTATACAATACTTCATTTGAAATTTTCATTGTTGGATGTTTCATTCATTAGATGTTTAATTTAAAAGTTGATTATTTAGAAATTTATATAGTAGTTATACAAATCTCTTTATTGATAAATATTTATTTTAAATGTAATGAATAATTAAATGTTGACTTTAGCTGTAATGTGTAACATTAAACCAAGTTTACTAATTTTAATGAAGTACTACATTTATTCATTTGAAGTCTAGAATTTAATTAGTGAAACAGTTATTTTATGATAAATAACCATTTTTGATTTTTACGTTGAATGATTAAAATTTGTTCTCTCTTCCACGATGTACAGAATTTTGGAAAAACTACATCTTCATTAAAAATGATTTTATAGGTTTTAGAAAGCAAACTTTCAAATATATTTCACCAGAAACGTTCACAAGCACTTGTAAATTTTCAATTTTTTATCCAAACATTGATTACCTGGTAAGAAAGCATTAATATTTTATATGATATAATAAACACATATTAAAATCAAAAATCTTGATTTTTAAATAACCTTTCTCTTAATGTAAATTTTTAGGTACATTAAATGTGAACATAAAGTATTAGGTATATGAGATTCTGCTAAAATTTTAAGAGTATCTAAAAACAACTTTAAGATATTATCGGAAATTTAGTTTGATTTGCTTGGACATCAAGTAGTGGACAGCCTAATGTGTAAGTTATTTTCATAGTGCATATTATCTTCCAGAAAGACTTTTCACATATAATGACCTACATTCATGAGTTGCAAGGGAGAAAACCCGGAAAATTCCCACGTGCCCAACTAGACAGAAGTAACTGCAGAAGCACTATATCCATTTCTCCTCCTTTGACAAAGGCTGGCATAGAAACAGGACTGTTTGTTCGGAAGACTGTTATCATAGGCTTGTTTGTTTAGAGCTATACTTTCTTTGATAACGAGGATTCATTCAATTAGACTCCGAAAATAAATCCGATTTTGAATTACTAAATACACACTCGAAATGGGAATCGAACGCATAAACTTTCTAATATTACAGTGACTGGGAAAAATCCAATTCTGATTACTTATGTTGTTATTATTAAGAGAAAAGGTTGTCAATTGTAATTAAAAATATACCATGGTATTCATTTTTTATATACATATATATATCCCGGGAAAATTATAGTATACTTTACATCTAAAGATCAAACATTTCCTAATCTTAAATTTACATACTCAGAAATAGGTTTAATTTGTATTTAAAAAATACCCCGTATTAAAGACTCAAATTTTATGTATATGCGCAGGGAAAGATTTTTGAACACTTTGCATTAAAAATTTCAATATTTTGAGTACTGAATGTTTTGAAGATTTTATTATGTAAAGTAAACAGATATGAGAGAGAGAAATCTCACTCGTCAAATGTGTACCCAAAGGGTTAAAAAATGAAAGTAAAAGAAATATTGAATACAAAAAATATACAAAAGCAAGTTAATACTTCAAGTTTGTTATAATAATGAGGCTTAAAATTTAAAAAATAAATTAGTTTTATAATATTTCACAAACATATTCAAATGTTTAATTTTAATCAAAACTTAATATATTTATTAATGTATACAGTAATATATTTATTAGCGTATTACAAAGAGAGAGAAAGAGTATGTTATAGGGGCAAACTTGTATTTAATCGAAAATTCCTAGTTAAATTGTTTCATTTTACACACTTTTCTGATATTATTTTTCTAATTAAATTTCTTACATTACTTTCCTAATTAAATTGTTTTATTTTACACATTTTAGGCTTTTCATATTTTTACAGGAAAATAAAAATTGATATAATTTTTGTATTCACCTGTACTTTAATTATAAGACCTGCACTTTATATATACATTTAGAGAAAGCTATAATAAGAAACAGCGCTGTTTTATTATCCCTACTATATGTTAAATTCAAGAAATTTCACAAGCCGCATTTATTAACCCGTGATTTTCACATCTTACTCCTTTATTTTAAACTTCAAATTCTTCAAACTTTAAAATAAAACTCTCTTTAAATTTGATATTTGCTTAATTCCTTGGTATATTTTTATCTGCCAGACGTTGACACAACCAGACATTAATGATATTTTCCAGTGGTTAGATCCCGATATTTCCCGCATAAATGTGATAATGTCCCTTCCTCAAAAAGAGAAAAACATTGAAACTGAAACACGTAAAACGAAAAAAAATCCATTTATAAAGATTATTTTTCTGTCGACAGCCTAGAACATGATAATCTTGTTATTTTGGTACAACCTTCACATATCCAACTCAAATATAAGGTGTTGCCATGACAACGATGACGTAA
>JAPDSC010068793.1:0-40996 GCA_026290005.1 Latrodectus geometricus
TATAGTATTTACTACTACAGAGGGTATTAACACCATTTTTAGAACGATTTTGGGTCCATTTAATTTATGTTTAAAATGTAAAGACTATTTTTTAAATGTTCGATCTGATAGTCTTTTTTCTGGACTATAAGCCTGCATGGTGATTCCACAATAGAAGAGCTTTTTGTAAAACTTCCATGGGTATTGCTTTCCAGAGACCACCTATTGTGGTGGGTTTGCATTTAGAAAGAGCTCTTTATAACAGACCAAAGGCACAATAGTCCATAGGTAAAATGTCAGGAAATTTGGCAGGAATATGTTGAAAAGGCATATATGCAATACCTGTATTAGTATTCATTTTTTCATGAATGCAATTGTAGTTTTCAAAGCATGACTTGTAGCTTTGTATTGACGAAGTTTCACTCTTTGAAAGTCATTGAGATAAAGAAACGGGATTTCTTCTGTAAATATTGGATGTAACACCTTCTCCTGATAGAATGATGAGTTGATTTTAACATTTTTTCCACTCTTCTTATTTTTAATTTCCCATTGTAGAAGAAACTTGCAACAATCGTAAGCCATTTACTGAAACTTTCTTTACATTGATGGAACCAGGTTTGTACATTTTGTTCTCTTCATTTTCTATTGTAAATAGACCTTTTTTTGTAGTAGTCATTTAGGTAAACCCATGCTTCATCAAGGATCACAATGTGTTTCCATTTATCTCCTACTAAACGGTTTTCTTACAGGATTCTACAAAATGTTTTGCATTGAGCCACATGTATCGGCAAAGCTGGTTGGTTGGTTGATTGGGTTTTAAGGGGCAAGCTCCAAAAACGGCAAGCTGCGCCTCCGCAAAGCTGGTGAACATTATGTTTTCTAAATTTTTTAAGTTGTAAATCTTGGTTAATTATTTTATTTATTGTTGCTACAGTTGTATCTAAAGACTTTGCAATTTATTTCTGTGCAAGTGGATTTTCTCTTGTTACCAGCGATTTCACTTTAGAAACATTTGAAACAGTATGTACTTTTTTTGGATATTCATTTACAGTCTTCATTCCATGTAGAAATAATGATTGAGTGTTTTCACCTGTTCGATTAATAATGTTACTTATTTTGCACTTGGAAATTTTAATACTATGCATTTCACAACGTTTTTGAATTCTGGAATAAAAATATTTCTCTTCGGTAAGTGCAGAAACATATCCTTCAATCCACAGCTTGTTTACATGCAACATTTCAAAAGAAGAATAAATTTAAAAGTAACAGGCGATATTTCTCATTTCAAATAATAAGCTGTTGACAAAAATTTTTTTTATTCTAAGACATTTACATTTTTTAGTTCTAAAAATATATTAATACCCTCTGTATTTTATAATTTATTAACACACTCTATTATCGTAACTATTACTAATTCATATATTTAGTGACAATTTAATTTCGATAAATATTTAAATTTGTATATTTGACGAACTTTGATAGATAATTTCCATCATTCCAATAATTTTTCTCTCCAAGTACAATTATATTTGGAGAGAATATAGTTGGTTGGTTGGGTTTTGTGGCGCAAGGTCCAAAGAGGACAAGCTGCGTTGGAGAGAATATAATACAATGTATTCACTCCAAATATAATACAATATTACAATACTTTTAATGTTTCATTAAAATGTGTGTGAGCAGTCAGGAAAATATATTAACATTAGTTGACAATATCACCTGAAATTTCATTGCATAACATGAGTTTAAATTTCCAAAATGCATTTAAAAGAACAGGTAATAATGTTTTAAAACATAATAGTATCAAATCACTGAATTGTTAAATAAATTTTTTGAATTGCATTGTTAAAATTATTTTTTGGAAATTATTTTAAAAACTATTAATATGGGTACATCTATTAATAACCAAAGCTAAGATGTTCAAAATTTCAAATACAGCAAGCTTTTAAATTGTGTTAATTTTGTCAACTTTAAAAACAGAGGAGCTAAGAATTTTCAAATGAAAATACACATTTAATTTTTGATAAAAATGTATTCGACTTGGAATTTTATGATTAATGTTTGAAAAATCAATATGACTTTTGCAAGTATCAGAATTTTTACATGCAACAAGGATAAGCACTATTTTTTTAAAAATATTTGATTAGTAATATAGATTTACTTGTTTGATAAGTGACAATTTAGGCAGTTCACTAAATTCTGCTCCATGTTCTGAGCCAAGATCAAACACAACATTCTTCACATTTGCTGAAACATGCTTTGGGACTGGTACTACCTGCAATTAATGTCTAATTATATAAAAACATTTATTACAAAATGCATAGATTACCTATTTTACAATTATAAACTACAATGTCAATAAATACCAGTTGTACAAGCTGAATCTGAGAGAAGCAGTATGAAATTTATTGATGTAAATGATTTTAAAAACACTGTTCTTTAATTTTCAACAGGATTCATCAATGCTTCATTTATATTTCAACATTTCATATTTAATTTTTTAATTCCAAGTTAAAACTGCTTAAAAATGCTAGAACTTTGAAAATATACAGAAAAATTTAACAGCACAGTGTATGAAATTTAAAAGCTGAATAGAATGAAAAAAACTTATTATTTAACTATCAAATCACCAAATAAAGCCAATTTTATAATTCTACATTCAATCATTCTATTTCACTTACTTCACAGAGCTGAAGTATATATGATGAAGAAACTATAGCAGCATACATAAAAATATTGTATACCTGTATCTCTTGAATGTGAGATAGTAAAGTTTTTTAATGATTCTTAGTGTTTATGTAGGAAAATTTATAGAAGAAATGTACACTAAATATATTTTTTTGACAATTATGTAGAACATTTAAAACAAAAAGCTATATATTTCTTATTTCCTTGTTTAACATTTTCTATTTTGCCCCATACATTTCAAGTATACTATATATACTAATTTTTAAAAAAACTGCAAACATAAAAAAAGTTACAATTTTATAAAAATAAGTTATGAACTTCTTAACTAATTAAAATCTTTACAGGTAGTTTTTTAAACAAATATTAGGAAAAAATTGAAAATTTTATGAAAAAAAAAGAGTATTTAAATTCTAATAGGAGCCTTTAATATTTCAGATGTTTGTTGAACATACTATTGCATACATTCTAATTTAAATGAATAAAAATACAGATAAAAATTATAGGAAGTCAGTATAATGTTCCAGAATGAATCCAGTAATATATCAATTTGCTGAAACATTGCTCAAATAACTAAGCATAGGAGAAAGATATAAAACTGAACTTTATTTATGGTTTGTCCTTAGAAAACTTACAAATAATTTAGCTTACATATATATATATATAAAACTCTATTAAAAAAAAATTAAGATATTATAAATCCTTCATAAAATAACTGCATTAGCACTTTAGACACATTGGAAGAAGAGTCAGAAATGCAACAAAATTTTCTCATTTTCAAACATGTGTGCAAATTTTGAGTGTTACATTGAAGACTACACTTTCATGACAGAGAATAAGATTAAGCTTTCAACATAATGTAAGAGAAAGTGAAAAAGAATGATCGACAATCAACAAGATAATTGTTTCAATGAATGCCATTATCAACAAAGGCGTTTAACCCTTTGAATGCATTTGATGTATCAGAGCGTCATGCATTAATTTGGGCAAAGCCGCACATAATGTTCCGATAAGTCATTGAAAATGAGACAGCATTTAACATGTTCATTCTTGTTTATTTCATAGTAATTTGTATACACCGTACTCTTTAAAATTATTAATAAAATTTATTATAACATGAATTTGTTCCTAAATTTTTCTTTTCTTTTGCAATACTAAATATTTAAAAAGTCATCCCAATATCATACATATATTAATATATCATGGAATATATGAATTCTTGCATAAAATATGCTGTTCTTACAAATTACTCTATACCCCAAAAAATTAAATGTGCTCCAAATGCAAGAAAATATTCAAATAAATGTGCACCCAAAGGGTTAACCGCAATAGAAGATTGGAGAGAGAGAGAGAGAGCCCAAAACCAATCCAATGTAGCAAAAGTATTGGTGTTTTACAAAGTGTGATTTCTAGATCCAGTGTAAATCACACACCAAAAATGGGTTTAAGAAATAATGGAAAAAATTGAGGATTCTTTTCCTTTGAGTATAATAATCTATGGGTGGACATTTTAGCAAAATTTCTGAATTAGAAGCGTGTGTGACTTTGAAAACTATTTAACTATTTAAGTCATGAGAAATGTCTAGTCTCCAAAAAACCTTTCCCACAGTTCATCTTATAAACTATATCAAGCTATACAAGCAAAATCTAATTGGATCCCAAAAATTTTTGATTGGTGAGATTTTTAGGGAGACATGTGGCTAGGGAAGCATCAAGATATCATGTAGAACATGTTTGCTAACTTTCATTGGATTAAATCTGTTATTATCCTGTTGATAAACAGCATTCCTCCCCTTTTGAAGAAATGCTAGAATTAATTGATATGGTAAATTAAGCCATATTACTGATAATGTTGACTAGTGGTGATCTGTAATCATTGATGATGTGCGTATTACTAAGTATGGCATTTCACAGTTACTGCAGCATTGGGCTTGTGAAAAATTCATTAGAAGACTCATAGAGGTCATCACTGCTTAAAATTTAACTCGTCTGATAGCTCTACATCACACTATCATAAGATCCACGTGGCTTTAACTAGACATCATTGGAAGAGGACATGCCTAAACTCTTGACTAAATGACAACTTTCTTGATAGATATCATGAATGTAAGTTTTGAAGTTCAAATGGGTAAATAATGGTACTACTCAATACAAAATCATCAAGAATATCATGGAAGGTACACAAGATATTGTGAAGGAAGTGTCTGTGCAGAAAATAGAGTAAGCACATGGATGCTATATTTCATGTGCTTATCTAACTGACAATATCATTACCTTTGAAACAAGTCACATTCTCTTTTTGAAGCATAATCCTCTTCAGTATAGTCAGTGTACAGTAGACATGTGTAGATGTCAGCCTCAGATGAGGGGATTGACCAAACACTTCTCAGGCTGATCAACATACCTCTGGTATAATCTTGTCAACAGGATGTGCCTTTACTTTTGAAGTCTTAACATTCCTGGTACTGAATATTTCCTCAGAGATAGGAAAAAAATTAAAAGATTATTCTGGCTGATAGACCACAGTAATATTGTATATTCACAAATATCTTTACTCATATATTTAAGAACGCAATGCACTTTGCATCACTTGCATAGCTCTGTGCTTTATGACTAGTGCTAATATATGACCAGCAATTTAGTTTCTTGAATTATACATTCATGGTATTTCAGTTTAACAGTCACATACACACATGAAGTATATATATAATTTAAGATGCAAATTCAAAGAGAAGTCCTTTTTACAGTGAGACAAGCTCTTAATCATTTTGAAGAAAATTAATGAGACAGACTGGAAAGTAATTAAATTAGTGGATGGATTAGAAATGAGATGGAAACATGAGCATAATATCTCACATTACTTCAAGAATTTTAATGATACAACATAAAAGTTATGAAGATATCAGCAGCTAATGCAGATGATGGTGAAAGATCACTTGAAAAATAATTTTAATATTTTTTGGTTTTAAGAAACTAACATTCAATTTTTATGAATCAAATGATTAAAAGTGATAGCTATGCATTGCTTTTAAAAATATCATTAAATCTCTGTTCACTCAGGAATGTATTAATTATTGATTAAGATTTCATGAGAGGAAAAAAGTATAGTTTAATTAGGTAATTCTATTGATCAAGCAGTTCATGATTTTATTGCTGCAAAAATTGGAACAAATATAATTTAGTGTTAGGGAAATGACAGCATCAAGAAATGATTAGATGTATAATTATATCAATTAAAAAAAATTTATTAACACAATCTTTCAAAATAATTTTATGTTTAAATAATAGCAATATAAGATGAATTTTCCTCTTTTTCTTCCATTTCATTTAAAACAATAAAAACATAAAAGTAATAGTAAGTATAGAAGTTATTCATAACTTCCTATGTATTGGATAGTAGTCTTAAGTAAAACTCTGTTGTGATATGTACAATTTATTTTGCCCGGGATTAATATCTGCTGTTTCTCAAAAAGAAATTCCTAAAAGGATGATAGAAAATCACTATTATTTTAAATTATAATAATAAGTGCTAGTAACAATGAGGTACATGAAATCTAGTATAATGTTATACTTGTTGAATTGCTTTCAATAATTGTTTTTATTTGAAAAAATTTACTGATAATTTTATACAGAAAGCGTACAAATTCAAAAAAATTCATTTCTTATTGTATCAGTAATAATTTAACCAGGTTATGTGACATGCATGATAAATAAAACAGTTTAGTAACATTTATCAAATTTATATGAACTTTGAAGTTAAATTGGAAATTTAAAAAATCTATAAAAATCTAAGGTATCTAAAAATCCATAGTATTTTTAGGTATACCAAATTTTCAAATATTTTAATCACTCTTTCAATCAAGAATAAACAAAAAATGTAAACCACATACCATAAATTGGTGAAAGATAAGTATTTTCATCAAATGACGGCTGATGGAGAATAGAATCAACTTGCAAACTTCCCATATGAAGGTTTGGGTTTAAATTTTAGATAATTAATAATAATTACCGATTATTGGATTTCCACTGTTTAAAATCATATCAGAAAAATTATCTATACATCTTTAAAAAAAACTTGCATTTAGCACAAAAGTATTCACATATCAAGTTAATAATAATTAACTGATTTTAAGAAATAACTATGTAAAAAAATACACATACGTGCATAAAATGCCAATAATTTATTTAAATAAAGATTTGTAACATGAAGATAAAAAAAAAATTATATATATGGGGGGGGGGGAAACCCAATTAGATATTTCAGAATTGAAAATAAATGCCTATTTTTGAAGAATTTTAGGATTCATTTGAATTTCATTTGAGTTAACTAACAAAATTCAATAGTATGGTCTTGCTATGTCTTTATAATACTTTATTTTTCCTTAAATTCATGATCTTGACATACAAAAAGAGAAATAAAGAAAAATAAGAAACTGTCATAAAGATTTTAAGGCAACATTTTTATTATTATTTAATATTTTTAATGAAAAATTTATTTAAGATAAGAATATAAATAAAGGAAGATTTCCAAACTGTTGTTGTCCATGTTGTAAATTGTACAATTTCCAATTTTTTGAAAAATCTACAATTATATTCTGTCCTTGAAATAACTTTCAAACTTGAAATTAAAGTTACAATTTTGCTAAATTAAATAAAATATAATAACATGTATGACTCATTAATAAGTATTAAAATACAATATCTTCACTGCATTAGTTTGTAACATATGCTTGATTTAAGTTATTTATTAAAAATTATAAATTAATATTTGTTATATAAGATAATAAAAAAATCAACATTTTATTTAAAAGCTTACCTTTAACTTGAAAAAGAAAGCTTTATATTATGGTATTTTTATTTTCTTTCAGCTGTGCTAATGTGGGACATTGAAATTATAAGGACGAATAAGTTTCATTAATTGTCACTAGCTTTCAATTAATTTAATCAGAAGTTAATAATCTAATAATCATTTGTTTGCTGTGTAAGGTGTGACATAATTTATCTAAATATATATTACTAGTGTACAACATATTGAGTTGTAAGACCTCTTTGTTTAATTTCTCAATGCAACAAAAATAGTATCAAATGATAAATTTTCCACATTACACACACAATATAACAAAACTTATTTATAGATATCTCCATTTTAAATACACCTTAATTACAAGAGATGAATCATTTTTATAATATTGATTTTTCAAATATTTTTCATTAACTTTTGGGCTTTTCAAAATAAAATGGAAATAATTATGCAAAACATCAGATTATGATAACATAATTTTTTAAAATATGCTGAAAAAAAAAATAAAAATTGTATATTTTAACTAGTTAAAATTAATTCTATTTAATATCTTGAAGAAAATATTAATATAGTAAACATTACCTTAAACAAAATATTTTATAAATACTATTTTCTACAAAATTCCAAAGACAGAAATTGTCAAATTATTGAATCAATAAAATACATAAAAAATTTGAACCATATTCAAAATTGTACTGTTTAATTTCATAGAAAAATTCAAGGATTAATATTAAAATTTGTACATACTAATAAAAAAGGGTTTTATTAAGAATGCATAAAATATGAATAACAAAATTTATGTTCAAAAGAAATTTTTAAAATTATTTGATTGAGAAAACTTTTTTTTTTTACCTGTATTTGAAGGTGGGCAGAACTGAAATTTCTTTCAAAAAACACAACATCTAATCCTTTGTCATAAAAATATTGGGACAAAATTTTTTTATAAGCGTAAATTTCATCATAAGCGGTGTCTGATAAATTGGTTGCTGCTTCAATATGCTTTATGGGTAGTATAAGCAAATGTTCATTAACAAGCCCTCCTTTTGGAAGTGCTAAATAGATCTGAAATAAATTGATTGTCATATAAATGAAGATTGAAAGAACAAAAATAGAAAAAATATGATATCTACATTCGATATTCACAATTAAGAATTTCTTTCTACAACAAGGATGACGAATTTATAAATTATAAGGAATGTAGCACTTTCTTATAATTTATTAGTTTCATATATATTTGTTAACCCAATAATAAATGTCAGTGAAACACCAAAACTATAGTAAACATGGTGAAAAGATAGTAAAATGTTACAAGAATTTTTAATGAATAGTATAAATTTTTTTTAATCTTATTGATAAATATAAAAAATGTCAACAAGTCAAATAAATCAGTACAGTATTGACTTTGAAAGAACTTTTCAGGATTAGACACATGCTGATATAATTAATGATTATAATGAATGTGATGATAATATGTATCTGAAAATGGATCTGATATCTCACATATTATATAAAATTTACTATATGCATCTTAACAATTTGCTTGTCATAAATTGAATTTAAAAATGTATATAAATTTGGTTTCAAATCTTTCCAAAATCAAGAAATTTGGATAAAATAATTTTGAATCAAAATTTTCACAATAAAATTCTGCAGTGAATAAACCAATTATAAGAAACTGATATTCCTTGAAACCTTTTAAATGGAAATTATTGAAGGAAGTGAATTAGTCTTATGAAGCTTGTTACTAAATATTTAGACTATTCTAAAGACAGAAACTGCGGTCCTTATTAAAAATGTTAGGAAATCAAATGCTCAGTAATGCTACAGCAGAAGAGAACTATACTTTGTGTTCTATAAATATAAGCACTAATAGAAAAAGTTAACACAGTTAATTGTCAGATATGTAAAGATCTAAGTTAATAAACAAATGTATAAAATGTAAATAGCTAAAAGAATAATGCAGGGCTAGCATAAATAATTCATTTGTTTACAAAAGCCTATATTTTCAGAAATATTACTCGTACACATATGAGACATGAAAAATTACCACTAACTCACTAAATATGTGCTGTGTATGCTAGTTGGAAGAAAGTGTACCTTATCTTTTTGATTGGGTCAGCGGTAAAGGTTAAACTTGTTGAAAATATGGGAAACACCATAAAAAGGTTTATGAGTTTGCTATTTCTTCGTATTTTACAGCAGTACAAAGAGGCTTTAAAAGACTGTACAAAAAATAATCACTGTGTAAGTGAAGCTTTTTGGTGGTGGTATCAGCAATTTAGTTTGTTTACTTCAAATGTATACAATGAGATATGGAATTATCTCCTGGACCTGAGTCTGTGTCCTGACAAACAGGCACATATGAAACATTTTTTTGAGGGTACGATACTAAGTGAGATATCATTTTTTTCATATAATTTTTGTGTGTTTACATGTAATGGTTTTGGAAAAATAGTCTTTTTAATATGAAAGAATCATTTATGCTAGCCCAGTATAATAAAAGCTTACCAGTATATAACACATGTAAAGTACATAACAATAAAAATAAAATAAAAATTCTTAAAGTACAAAAAATTAATTTTTAAGTAAAACATACATATAACCTAGGTAAAAATTAATAAATGGAAAATTGAAACACTAAGCTTAGTTTGTCACTTAATTATTATTTTTTGCACAAAAGTGCTACAAAACAGGACACACAGTTTAAAGTGGATTCTGAACCATACAAACATCCAAGAACAGGATGGGATTCAAACCTACAAGCTTTGACACTAAAATTTGCAATATAAATAATTAATAACAGTTAAAAAAGGATAGTGCAAAAGTTATCAGTTGCATAGAAAATTGAAGACAGAAATTAAGTTAAATGAAATTGGATTAAATCTTTTTATGACACATGCAATATTTTTTAAACATAAGCTAAATTGTTTCATTAATATTAAATATGCTGAATTTGTGATTAAAGTGTTTTCCCTAATTTAAAAGTGAAGACGATACATTCAAAAAACATTTCATGGCTGCAACAAATTTGATTAATAATTGAGAAATTATTATGTCTACTATTATGTTGAAATATCATACTACTGCACATTTTTAAAATGTAGACACTTATTCATTGAGCTGCAAATATGAAATGGTTTTGTATGCGTTAACCAATCACAATAAATGCAAAAACTCCCATTTGCTTAATTCCTCAATTTTCAAATTTTTTTGTGCATATATTTTAATTCTGGTATAAAGGATGATTGTCGATTGGTTGGGTTTTATGGTATAAACTTCAAAACGGAACAAATTGCAACACGTAATAACAAAGTCAGAAGCCCGACGGTGTAGCGATAGTTTCCTGTTCTCAATGCACAGGTCTGAGTTTCCGCTCTCACGCTCAGCAAGGTTGACTCAGCCTTTTATCTTTTCAGTAGGTTGAGAAAAATTTAATGTGAAACATGCTTGAGAACTAAACACTGGGATTTATGTGTTAGACTGACAACCTAAACGGGACATGCTTCGCACATCAGATACCTCGATAAAGAAAACAGAAATAGGCACTCTAGGCTTTGGCTGCTTGATGGGCCATCCTGCCACAAAGCTTAGTTTAGTTTAATAATAAAAATTTGTTAAAATATAAACCATGTATTTTTAGTATCAGAGAAAAAATTTTAAAAACACAAACAAAAATTAATTTTATATACATGAAATCCAATGATTAAATTACGAACAATTTAAGTAAAATAGCATAAAAATAATTGTTCTTAAAAGGAAAAAATATTCATATGGGTAAATATTCCCATTAAATCATTTAAAAATAAAAGATAATTATTCAAAAATGTTTGATCACACAATGATGGTTGAAATCTCTACATGAAATTAAAAAATGAAAAATAATAAATGGTTCAATATGATTCACACCATGGAATTAATTCATTTAAAAACAAATGTGTGTGAAATGTGCAACTAATACAAAGGTGAATCAATCATCATTTTATAGTGGTAAAATTTACAATTGAATGTTGGAATAACTGCATTCAGTTTGTTGTTGAATTGCATGTTCCATGATTCCTTTCAGAGAAGAAATAATGCTTTTATATCAATTCTCAAATTAACAAAGGAATTACTAGTTGGGAAAATATCGATATAGATTAAGAAGCTATATTGGCTTTCATAACTTATGACTTATATGGATTGCATTCAAAACTTATATGACTTGTTTATCCAACAAAATATTATATCCCCTGTCTGGAACTGACTCTAATGACCAGGAAGTCTTTAACACAACAGGATGGCAGGTAAAATTCCAACTATCTCAAAACACTCCAGGTCAGTGCATACAGAGAATTAAGATTGCTAGTTGTATTCATATGTTGGTTGAAGAATGCAATAAATAGTTGTAACTTTAGCAGTGAAGGTTATACAGAAAGAATGAAGGACTGAAAGGTTCCAGTGAAAAATAAAATTATTAACAGATATTTTAAACAGGAAAATCTGTTGTAAAATACAGATGGTTAGATTGTATATAAATGGATGATAATAAAGCAAATGTTTCAATCCAAAAAGCATATGCTTGTCAAAATCAGGTTTGATTTGACCATTAGGAGACAAGGCATTATTATGCATGCCTAATTGTATACAATTCCTTAATTGCAAGAGTCATAGAAGGTTGGTATGATGAGGAACAGACAGGATAACGCCAAAAGGACTATCATTGATTTTCTTGTATGCAAGAAAAACGTACTGGCTGGAAACATACTGGAATAACTTTTTATGTGGTAGTAAATTTAAAATTTGAAACATCAGAAAAACATTATTTGTTTCAATAAATTACTGAAAGTGAAAAAGACGGAGTCAGTTGTAAGAAAAACATAATATTCTGTTGCATTCTAAATTTTAACAAACAAGATAACAAAATGTAAAACATTAAAAATTTTAGGAAACACTGTTATAATCCAATATGAGAAAAGCTATTCAATTAAAATACATTTTTGATACATATTAGTTTTAAAATTCATAATACAGTTTTACTACATTATTCTAGTTCCAGAGTTACAGAATCAGAATATTCTTTCCAAAAAATGTAACTTACTTGATCACCAACACTTAACAACAAATGTGTTTCAACATTTGGATTACCTAAGCAAAACCAACAATTGTCTTGGCTAACTAGAAAATAAAATTAATATCAATAAAAATAAAAAAAAACAGTTTTTATGTATTTTAAGCAAAAATTAATTTATCTTTCATATGACAAATGAAAATCTTATTTTTTTTCAGATATTAAAAGATAGTTGTCAATTGTTGGAATATATAGACAAATATGACAAACACTGGTACAAGATAAAATAATCAGGGAAACTAATTTAATACCTATTTAATAGTCCAAAACAGTTTTTGTACATACCAGAGTTCCCCTAAATAGCAGCAAAAGAGAAAATAAAAATCGAATACTTATTTTACAATTGAATATCAGTTGACAATGGCGGGAGAAAATTTCCTTCCCAGTAAAATATCTCACATTTAAAATGCAAAAAGATCACTGTTACTTCTGTGATCTTTTAGCATTTTAAGTTGAAGTATCCATCTCTAGAACAAACAATATTTGAATGCTTCAAGAATTTAAAAACCAGTAAGTATTCAGTCTGCAAAGCAAAATAAAGTTAAAATGAAAGTTCACATGCTGAGACTGATAAAGCTATAGAACCCATATATGCTGGAACATTTAACATAAAAAAACTTTTTCATCGAAAAAAATTTTTATAAAATAAAATGATAATGTAATAGCGATTAGTTTTAAAACTAAAATTAGCATAATTTTCTGAAGGAACACTATGGTGTTTTCATGCACTTCTAAAATAGATATATTCTACTATTGTTTGCAAAGTAAGTAGTAATCTGGGATGAATCTAGTAAACACAGGACAATGTGGATTCCAATTTACAGTGTACAAAAATTGTCTAAAATAATGGAAAAAACCTCACTGAAACAATGAATTATGATAGCATAGGACTAAAAAAAAATTAAATATCTAACTATCAAACTTTTATACTACATTGTTGCTTATTTTCTTAAAGGTGTGTGAATATATTGTACATTTATTATTTGCTTAATTTTACTGCGAGTAAAGCTAAAATGAGAGGTCTGTTAGAGTTCTAAATATGCTAGATAGAAGAGGCCAGCTCGCCAGTGTTTCAGTAAACACAGTGGCACAGCTGTTATGGGTATGAATATGCACTGTGTCAAAGGTCATGGCAACAAACAAATATCACAACAAAAAATATCTGCAGGACAAACTGTGGAAGGAAAGCCAAATTCACTGCAAGAGACTTGTGGACATTTAGAAAAACTTTGGCCACTAACAAATGGCTGCTAAAATGAATGAATATCTAGAGCCCAGTATAGTCTTATACAGTTCTAAGGGAGTCACATAAAACTATTTCTGACAGAGTCACTGGAATCTAAAAAATGGCTCTTTACAAAGCGATTCACTCCATGCAATAAGATGAGTAAAACAAGAGAATGTCTTAACACAGTAAAATTCAAGCTGCGACTAGCTTCATTTGTGGAAAATGTGAGCTGTGATGCATCACATAATTTTTTGGGTGAATCAGAAGACAGACTTAAATGTCTTTAAAGCAAAACTTCTACAAAAATACCTGCACAAAAGATCAGCCTTTTTCACAGAACTAGAAAATGTTAAATCTTTGTTGTTGTCTGCAAAGTTCAAATCTATACAACAGATGGCAAGGTTATGTCATACCCTGAACTGTAAAGCGTTTGGAAACCAAGAAACATGTGAAAGATGAAAAATTTGCTTATGTAAATAATTCTTTTCATGCATCATTATGGTTCACATCATCCGACCAAAATTTCACAGAAAGTGACTTTTGATTGTCTAAATGACTTAGAAGGGAAATTAATAAACTTTCAAAATTATTACTTTAAAAAAGAAAAATAACCAACCAAGGAAAAATGGACGAAACTCTCATGATTTTTATTTTCTTGAAAAATTCACAGTTGTTAACAAGAATGAAAAAGCAATTCATGTAAAATGAATGGCCTCAAGAAAACTTGTTTTACAGAAGTTTTTACATATATAATAAATGAAAACAAGTAGACTCCCATGATTTTTTTTTTTTTTTTTTTTTTTTACAGAATTTTCTGTTCAAACTAAAGTTTCTTTTTTCTTGACATTCAACTTAATATATTTTTGCTGGAATATTTTTGGATCAAAAATATTATCCTATATTCAAATTTAAATCATCTGACACAGAGCTCATAAATACTCCCTTATACATCACACTTAATTTTTGAATTGCTTTTCCTTACTCATTTAATATAAAATAAATTTGATATCGTATCACATTAGCATTTTTTATACATTTCTTATAATCAAAACAAAACATAAGCAGATTAGAATGTTTAAGAAATTTAGAATAACTATTATTTTTTAAGACATTATTTTTATTGTTTCATCCTTAACTAATTTTTTCTTAGTTTATTATGAAGTTAAAAAATAAATTAAAATTTTTGGCTGGTTTATTTTAGAGGTCCTGTTTTCAACAATTTATTTTTATTAACTTCACTAAATAAAGAGTTCTAATAACTCTTAAATCAATGTTTGCAGGTTTAAATTTAAAATATTTTCATTTATTTGATGAATACTACCTATATTTACGTAAAATATATTTCTTAACGAAATTTCTTTTAGGAAACAGAATGGTAAGTGGTAAATTATTGACATTAAATAAGAAAACATTTCTTAAAAGAAAATTAAAATTGCCTTACTTGAAATGTTTCTGCGCTTCTTGGATTTATCAACTTCGTTTTCAGATGGATATTTTTGTCTTTTAGAACCAGTGTTATAAAAAAACTAAAAAGAATGAAATACACTTATTTTAAAGCAAATGATACACATATATTTTAAAGCAACATGATTTTATTGACAATAATATTTGCATGTAGTCTTGGCACTGTTTGTGCTTACACTTTTATACTTATTATTTATAGGATAAAATTTCTAAATGATTATTAGATAACTTTCATCATAATATAAATTTACAAAATATAATACTTCTAAATCTGGACCTAAAACATTTGAAAAAAAAATCTCTACTGAAGACCACCACAATATGATGGTCACAAAAAGTCATAACTTTGCACAAAAATTTGTGCAAGATTTCTTATCAACAAACCCCCCCACACACATAAATGTAAGGGCAGTTTAATAAGTGTATGACAGAGAAATGAAAAAGCCAATATACATACCAAAATGCATTTGATTATTCAACATAATCTCCTTTTATACAGTTTTTCCAATGAAATATTTTTTTTATTTATGAAAAATTATAAAAGGACATCCCAAAAAGAAAAAGAAAATATTTCTAAGCAACTTATTCTCTTCAAAATACAATCAATCTTGACGTTTTCAAATTTATCTGTTTTGAAAAATAATGACTTATGTTTTATATCACCTTTTACTTCTTAAAATACCAGTATTTCCACATTCTCTTTTAACTAAAAGAATAGAAAAAAAAATACGTAGAATAATGCAAGACACATACACAGAGTAGAAAATATAATGTTATGAACGAATTTTCTCACTGGATTTTTTTTATTAAAATACAGTAACTAAGTACCAAAAAATGCAAGATAAATTTCATGTCAATAGCCTGCTATTTGCATTTAACCTCTTAACGCATTTGCCCATGTCTCACTCGGGCGAAAGTTTCCGGCAAATTTGCACATGCCCGTGTCTCACATGGGCGCCCTTGTATCTCGCGTTATTTATTTCTAATGCTCGTCTGAGATCCGTTCCAGCGAAAATAAATAGGTTGGATTATAATTAAACTTATTTAACATAGATGGCACCACTATTCAGCATTTTTCTTGTGTAAACCAGATGGCGCATTTTGATGATTAGCTATAAGTTTGGCAGGAATTCTTTGCTATTACTGTTATTATTATTTGTTGGACTTTGCGTAGTACCATGCTTCATGGTATATCATACCAAACTGAATTTTTAGTCAATTTTATGTTTGCAAGTATGAAAATTTGATTTAAATAACTTGAAATTCAAAATAAACATGTATCAAATCGTTTTCACTTTGTTTGTATAATACATATATATATTTTTAAATTAGCCCATACTTGTACCCCTGTATGTTGTCTTTTCTAATACAAAGGAGCATAACAAAAGACAACTTTAAGTGAAATTATTCCAAAATTAAAAATAAGATTTTTTAGTTAAAAATTACTTTTATTTGTCGATTATGTCTTAAAATGCACTAGAGAATATGATTATGCAAGAAAAAAATAGGTGATTTTTTGACCGAAAATTAGAAATTAATGTGTGCCTTAAGGGGTTAAAACACTTGCTTATATATGTAGCAAGTGGTAGATAACACACATAAAGGGATTGCATACGATAAAAATAAATGGAATACATTTATTAAAAACGAAGGTACAACCTCTCTCGAGGAAAATGGAAGCTCAACTGGCTTGTTCCCCTTGTCTGCTAGCTGGTTCGTTGGATGAACAGCAGCAAGCTATTTATACTGCTTTCTTGGACACGTACAGGAGAGGAGCTAATGATGTGCATGTTGTTGGCAGCAAAATCTGCATAGGCGCGATCTGAATACTTGAAATCTGCATACAAACTTCCGTGTTACTGCTACACCATTACCCCTTCAGTCCTACGAACTCAGTCATTTGATTAAAGCAGGGAGGTGGAACCTGATGTGTCGACTGGAACAAGTTGTAAGTCTTGGCTCTAGCGAGGGAGCTGAACTGGTGATGGAGGTGACAGTTGAACACTGAGGTGGAAACAGGCTGGTTTCTTGTGGTCCATTGAAACAATCACTTTCCGGCCTTTGATCAGCAGGACGAAAAACCTTTTACGTCTAAACACAACAGGAAATGGACTATCATATGGTTGCTGTAGCGGGGGTTGGACAGCATCCTGCCGAACGAATATGTGCAAGATCAAAATCAGATCATTATGGATAAAGGTAGCTTTGGTACCATATCGAGTGGCTGGAACTAGACGTAGGGTATGGAAGAACTCACCTGGAAGTCTGATTGGTGTTCTATATATCAGCTTAGCAGATGAGGCACGGAGATCATCTTTCATGCTACACCAAATTCAAAGCAACACTGATGGAAGGGCTGAAACCCAATCGGCAGTTGCATGACATTTAATATAATCTTTCAACTGGCAATGGAACCTCTCTTCTATACCATTTGGTAGGTTGTTGTGCAGATCTTGTAGATTGCGAGAAGTTTTAAAAATGAACAAAGCAGTTTATTCACGAATTGAGGACCACGATCTGTGATGATAGATTGAGGTACTCCGAAACTTGATACCCATCCAAAATAAAATGTCCGTGCTATTTTTTCTGCGGTGATAGAGGATATAGGGAAAGCTTCAATGGGTGTAGTGATCAATTCTGGTAAGACAGCAGGTGTAACTATGAGAAGATGGCAACGGTCCCACCAAATCTAGGCGTACTTGATGAAATTGATTTGTATAAGTAGAAATATCTCCCACTTGAGCTTGAGTATGGTGATGAGCTTTAGATTTTTGACATGCCAAACAGTTTTTGACCCATAAAGAGCAATCTTTCAGTAGAAGCGGCATTATATATCTTAAGTTGATGAGCTTGAAAGTTTCTTGTACACCAGGATGAGAAGGATTATGCATTGAATCAAAAACAATTTTTTGCATTGAAGATGAAACAACGGAATGAATAGAGCCAATTGAAACATCACAAAGAAGAAATATTACAAGAAAGATTAAATGTTTTTAATTTTAAACTAGAATTTTGGATCTTAGAATTTTGGAAGCACCAGCAACACAGTTCTGATCTCCAGAAATGTATCAGATGCCAGTCGTAAATTGACTAATGAATTCTAAATGCCTGAACTGTCTAGGCAAACACTAGACAGCCTTCTGACGAAAAGCAAAGGAAAGAGGTTTATGGTCTGAAAAAATGGTGAAGGATTGACCTTCAAGCATATGCTGAAAATGACGAACGGAAGAGTATATGAGTAAAAGTTCTCTGTTGTAAGTACTACATTTGGTCTCGGCAGTTGTTAGTTTACGTGAAAAAAAGGCCAAGGGTTGAACGACACCATTAATGGTTTGCTGAAGAACATTACCGATGGCGACATCAGAAGCATCAACCATCAATGACAAATCAGAGCTGCTGATGGAATGCACAAGTGTAGTAGTTTTAGAAACATGTTGCTTTCAACTATCAAAAGCTTGTTCATCTATGGAAGTGGGGTGTTGTGCTTTTTCGTTTTCCGACCTTTTAGTAAAGCATGTACAGGTACCTGTGTTGCGGCTCCAAGTGGAATGAATTGAGGGTAATAATAAACTAGAGACAGAAACCTACACAATTCAGATACATTTTTGGGGCAGCGAAAAAATCCATCAGAGGAAACAATGATACCTAGAAAAGGCAATCAAGGTCGGCCAAAGATGCATTTTTCCATGCAAAGAGGGAAATGGAAGTTTAACTGGCTCGTTCCCCTTGTCCGCTAGCTGGTTTGTTGGATTAACTTCAGTGAGCTATATATACTGTTTTCTTGGGCACGTGCAAGAGGCGGAGCTTATGATGTGTGTATTATTGGCAGCAAAATCTGCATACATCTTCCATGCTAATTCCACATATGACATTTTAACACTCCTATAAGCTTGCTAAATTGAGACTGTCAAAACAAGGCTAGTCATGAATAACTTTCCATCTCCTTACTACTTGAGTTTTTCCAATAAAATTATGTTTTGATTACCTTAATAGTTCACATAGCATTTCTCTAAAGCAAAAGCATGATATCATGATTGAATTCTATTAAATTTTGTTAGCCATAAGAAGCATATAAACTCTTTTATAAATATAATTCATGTAGAGAGAAGCAAGCTGCAAGATACTAGCCTAAGATAGAAAATACAAATTTCAACAGTTCTATCAACTCTAATGCTATTCTGATTCTTTCGGGATAAATTTCATGCATTTATAAAAAAGTTTTATAAATATTAAACTTTAATTTGCTGTGATTATGTAAGTACAATTTGACACTATAAAAAATTACATGCTATAAAATAGAGAATTTATAAAACTACTATCAAGAATTGGATAAAACTATTATCAAATTACAAGAAATACTTGACTCTCAATCAGTTTAAATTATTAAATAAGATAAATGTTTACAAGACCCTTATTTGAAAAGAAACAAAATCTTCCTATTATGGTGGAAATTTAAAAAAAAAGTATTTATTTTATGCTGTATCAATTGGTTTTAAAAAGATTGTGCATGCCTACATGGGAATCATGAGAATATGTGCTTAGAAATACAGGAAAATATGCACTGAAAAATTTTTTTTATAGGGGAAGGGGGAATAATTAAGCCATATATTATTTTTAAATCCAAATTTAGAATATATGGCTATAAAATTAACAAAAATTAATAAGGAAGATTTTTTTTATTATTTTTAGTATTTAATTAATTTTGTGAATATACTCTGTAAACTTTTGAAATTAAATTAAATTTGTACAATTTTAAATCATAATTTCACTTATGCCATAATTACACATAATAATATACATTAATATTAGTTCTTTTGTGTACTTAATAAAGATTAATTTATCTCAGATGCTTTTATATTTGTATTTCTCTATTTCTAATTTAGTTAAAAATAAAAATTCAGTTTTCAATTAACATTTTTAATTTTTCATTGAGTGAACAAGTGAGTCATGAAAAAGATCTAGTTTAGTTCAGTGAATCAGCGGTTCCAATTTCATTCCCAAAATAAATATTTTTGCTTATCTCTAATAGTGACTTTACTATTTGAAGGAGCTGTGCTGCCTTTCCAGCCTTTTTAAACATGATTGGTTACTGATTATAAAAAGAGGCTCACAAGAAAATTAATCCAATTGTTTGTAATTGCATCTCTTTGCTTTGAATAAATTACTTGTTCACTTGCATAGAGCTTTCTATTCCCTCACTTAAATTGATATTTTTTCTGGATTAGAGGGGTTTTTACATATGTGATTGCAAAATAGTACAATCAAGTTATTTTGGATTCTTATACTGAAAAACTTGCTTGCATTGGAAATCACATGAAGGAGTTCATTTAACATTTTGCCCCATATGCATCATTCACAGAAAAATTGCTCTGCATATTAAGAATGACATAAATGATTTAAATGCAGAAAAAGATACTAATTCTGTAATAATTTTGTAAAAAGCTTTGAAAATCACAAATTTTACTGCTGGGAGTAGTTTAAATAAAGCCTTAAATTCTGAATGGCTTTTCAATTCTTTTATTTTAGAATACGATTTGCCAGAAGCAAGAGTTGATCATGCCGGATCTCAGGTTTAGACCTAAAATATAGGTTGAAAAAAATTTTTACATAAAATAATTGCATCAAATATTAAAAAAGTGTTTAAAACCAGAGAATAATGCTGAATTAACATTATTTAAAGAAAATGAGGTTCCAATATGAAACATGAAGAAAGTTTTTTAGCTATTTTTAATGCTGAATTTTATGGGTGATAAATAGAATGATAAAGGTGTAATAAGAATAGAAGTTTAAAGAGAGAAATAATAAAATAATTTTTTGTTGACAGTAAGAAAAAAGGGATTTGAAAAAGGCATATTGGAGTCTTAAAAACTTTTGATATCCTGAAAATTTTAATACTTATTAAATATAGCAGGAAACATTTTCATGCTAGAAGCAAATAACTATGCAATTACTTTGAACAATAACTATATTACTCACAGATAAAATAATTATTAGTTTAAGTAAAAATCTTGACATTATACATTGAAAAATATTTTGGTGAATTGGAATATGGAAATTTATTTAATTACTTTGAATATGAAAATTAGCTTACTTCATTTATTTGATCCTCTTTTATGTCTTCATACGGACATTCTGTCACAGGGCCAGATATGTCTGCTAGTTGTTTAAAATTCAATGCACTGCAAGGAATAAGGTTGAAAGCATAGATCCACTGAAAGTATCGAAATATATAAATACAATGAATTAATAATATTCAGATCAATCTCAACAAGACTAAGAAAATTCAAAATGTTTTACTGATATTAATTATAATTCAAATCACATTTTACTAAAATTCAAATAATTCATTTCTTAAAGTCACCAAAAATAATTGATGACAATATTTGAATATGAAATAAAAATATAATTTCAAATAAAACTTGTTTTACTTATGAAAAAATTGTTCCAAGTTTATATTACTTAATAATGCAAAATACAACCACCCCATTAATATATTTAATAGTAATAAAAACTTACTGTTAGAGAATATAAAGTTACTATTTAATCACTAATTAAAATATTCAAACAAAATAAGATTGTATAAGATAGCTGATTAAATGTATTTCATTTTCAAAAGTTGTTTGTTAAAGTATGAGGAATAGATTTTAGATTAAATAATGGTTTGAATGATTCACTGAAACTGAAAATTATTACTCAGCTTACAATAGGTACATCAAAAATAGAAAGTATAGAATGGTTATAAGAAACAAGAAAAGAGTGATCTTTGTTATGGGGCGAAACTCAAGAAAAATTATCATTAAAAGTTTTGATCATATTTGCCTAATAGTTACATGATCTTAATAATTTAAATACACAGCATTAAATGCACCATGTCACTGATGGATGATACATATAAAAGCATCTTGTATTAGTGATAGTTACAATAGACATTATTTACATTTTAAAATAGGTTATAAATGCATGTGAGCAAAATATTTACAAATTTCATCAAGCAGAAGCTTTCTTGGTGAAAGAATGTGCATACATTCATGTGTACAATCAATTTACTGTAACAATAATCTGTTAATGTAATGCAGAAGTCTCTCTTCTATGGAATTAACATTTTGATGATTAAAACAGCAACAATGAAGCTATGCACAGTATAAATTAGTACTCACACATTAGAGGAGAGAAGTGACTGGTCATACCAACATAGCTAAATAAGATAGTTAGATTTTGGAACATTTACAAGGAACATTATGCAAAAGTGAACATTATTGAAAATCTTCCATGCTAGTGCTATAATTTCAGATTAAAATTTCTTGGGAAGTTGCTGACTTAAAACACATTTTTTCAGAGTAATATGATTTATAGATAAAACATCTTGACAACATTTTCTACCAAGAAAAGATGTCATTTATGCTTATTAGCCTAGAAAACTCAAGTGCAAGAATATGATAATAATTTTAAGTATACATTTCACCAAACAGTTTTTGAACTGATTTCTAATTCAATTATGTCACTTATTTGGTTTATGTGTTTGCTACATTACAGTAGAATTCTACACACAAGACTGGTTAAATTAAATCCTTACTTTAAAAAGAATTTTAAGCCCATTTATACAAATATCCATATCTGAGGTGAGATCGGAATACATAAGCTATTGAATTGAAGGTCAAAGCACAAATCATTCAATTGCCAACTCAATCACTATAGTCAGACTAGCTCGCATACTCCATGACTAAACAAGAAACAAATGTATCTTAATCAACTGTCATTTGAAAAAATATGTAATGCAGTAATCAAATAAACCAAATTTAATTATTCAGGAATAATTATTGAAATTATTCCTGAATAACTGAATGGAGGAAAAAAACTGTGCTGATCTACACAGAAATGTTGATTTTTTTTATTAAAAAAATATTGTGTGATACATCTACAAGGGGTAAAGGGGAAGATTTTTTTATAAGCCAGGAAAGTTCATTTATTAAAGATGAAATACAATATAATTAACATCTGATGTCAATCATTATGTAGGAATCAAATTTTGAACTGCTGAAAAAATTCTGAGTCCTGAAATACAACGAAACTAACCAATATGTACTGTAATCACATAGAATATTATAAAGCTCACTATAGGGATAGCAGTTATTAGTTATATTGAAGTTATATATTGAAATTAAACATTAAAGATTTTTGTAATGATCCCAAATTTATAGGAAATTATTTTAACAAAATAGTTAAAATATTACTATGCTAGTTTTGAAGCAGAATTACATTATGAAATGCAGTTGAATACATTATGAAATGCATAAATTCTGATATGAATTTTGTATTTCACACTGACCATTTATTATTTTTTTGCCTTTAAAGTTAGAGAGAATCTTATACATTCAATATTCTCATAAATTAATTTAGATTTAATTTGGATTGTCATTCAATAGTAATTTTTTGCAAACAAAGGCTTATTAAAACAAGGCCTACAGTTTTAAGACGAACCAACAAATTGAACAGAAGGCAGCTGCCAAATCAGCTTAAACCAATTCAAAATAAAATTAACACAAGTTTTCTTTTTATTTGTTTATACACAATGCAGCTTACAAAAATTCCTGAAATGGAAAAAGACATAAGAAAATAAAATTAGCTCCTTGTCATTTGAAAAATATCATTTATAATACAACAATAAGTAATTAAATTAATTAATACATAAATACCATTTTATTCAAGAGAAGTAATGATTCAAAGAAAAATATAAATAGTTTTCACATCAATTCAATATTTTTTAATACTATTACAAAATTATTTTGATACAAGACTTTTTAGAATAATTTTAGATTTTCTTTTTATTGAATTGTTAACGAATGAAAAAAATTCTGTAAATATATTTTAATAATTTATTGTAATAAGTTAAATAATGATTTTTGCATATATAACTTTAAGCAACATTTATTTTTAAGAAAATATTAACTATCATGAAGCTAGATTCTAAAATTTAAAAAAGCTCTTAATTATTTGATGATATTGAAACTGACATTAATATTTATAACTAATGAAAAAATTTTAAATGAAGGTGTTAGAATAACTGGTTCACTCCAGTCAGTTTTATTAAAAATGGGCAACAAGTTTAAAAAATATTTCATTATAAGCAAAAATTACTCTTTTATTATAAAACAATAATTCAATTCTGAAGAAAATTTTTTTCAATGCTTAAGAACACAAAACATTCATAAATTATAAAAGCAGAATTACATACTTGCTTTAAAGATTCAAAATTTACATACACTTCTGTCAAACACAAGAGGAATGATTTTTGTGAATAAAATTATCATATTTTGTGCAAGAAATTAAACTTTATTATCCTTTGATCTTAGATGCATAACACATCAGGCTTTTGTGAGTAATGGACTTTTATTGGACATTGAATCTCTTCTGGTTCTGGAGTATGAAAAGTGGGGAAAATAATGTTAATCAGTTACAAATCCTTTTAACCACGCCAACACACAATCCAAACCTAAAAAAATGTTTCATTAGAAGCCAATTTTCACACAGGATGGTAAATTACCCCTTTGATAAACATAATCCTTAGCATCAGATTTTAAGCTGCAAATAAGCACAAGAATTTTCTTGTCTCTATTTGAAATTATGATTTTATTTCATCATGCTATTTATTTTAATCATCAAATAACTATATTTGCATATTTAAATCATATAAATAACTCTGAGTTATGCAATGACAAATAGAATTAAAAATAATTATTAATTCCCAAATATAAAGCATTGAAAGTTGAAATCCACAAATTGGATATTTCATGTTTTTCTAAGTTTCAACATTGAATTCTAACAATAAAGAAGAAAACAATATAAGACCATAACATATTTACATATTTAAAATACCTTGTTTGAAAGACTCCTTACTATATAAGAAATTGTTAAAGATAGTTAAATTGATTTACAATATTTTGAAAACATAACTGTATAAATTTTTAATATCAATATTAACATAGCAAAATTTGATATGACATACATGTATACATTAATATTTATTAGAGGACATTTTTAATTTTTAAGACAATGCTTTACTGTTAAGGTACAATCTTGAAACAGAAAGAAGACTGAACATACTGTCGCCCAATTTGTTTTGTTTCAAGAAACTTTTTTTCCCTGAGTCAAGATGTAGCTAAGTATTCAGACAAGCACAGAAAGAAAAATTCAATTACATTAATATATAACATAAATAGTTCATTTAAGAAAAATTTATAACAAAATATTCTTTTCTTCTAACCAAAAACCTGGTTTCTAATGAGAAAAAGATGGAAGATTTTTAGGGAATCATAAAAGCTCAGTAAGTTTGTTAAAATAAGTAAATTTATTAAAACTTAAAAATCAAATAAATATTTATATAAATAAGGAAAATAAAGTACAATAACAATAAAAAGTTTACCTTTAATTTCTTATCATTATTTACTGGTGCTAAGCCAATGAACCTGGTTACATGTGTTGGTGTTTCTTGTAGTATTTTGTGATTCCTAAACAAAGAGAGAATTTTATAAGCAATTTCTATTCAGTAAAAATTAGTGGAATGATTCAAAAGCACTATGCTTATTAAACTTAAAAATAATTTAAAATTTTGGCTTAAAATAAATTTTTTATAAAAGACACTTTTTACAAATTTAAATATGACAATATTTGTTTTAAGAGCTGTGAAAGAAAAATCTTTTACTTAAAATTTTCTCTTTTAAGAAAACCATTTGTTCTAAGTGAAGTGGGGCAGGATGTATTAGCTAGAGAAGGTATGCAGTACATAGAAAATTCAAACATAAAAGGAAAAAATATTGTTTTATTATACAACTTTAAATTTTAATTAATTTTTAATAATTAATTTTTTAACACTATAAAATAGAAACTTTATTTAGTTATTTCATTCATACTAAGATGTAAATATGAAGAAAATACTGTAACTGATAATCAAATTATATCACTACTAGCAACACCAATGAATACACATAGTTTATCTCAGAATATTAAATTTCTGAACATTCTTATCAAAGTATTTAATAGTCAACTAGTAGTGTATCATTGAAACACTCAATTTTCTGGCTATAACCTTCAAATTTTAACACATTCATTTTCTTGATTTATTAGGTAAGACATCAAGGCTTACAAGATTTTAGAAGAGCTAGTAGAAGAAAAAATAACCTGTTCCCCTAATGCTCATATGCTTGTAAGATATTTTTTTTTATTAATTCTTAATAGTTTCTGGAAATTTGTTGAAAAGACATAGATAAATAGAAGTTTCCCATAGTAATAGTTTAGAAATACTATAACAACACAATGAGATGGCCATGAGCAGATATAAAAATATATTTTTTTTTATAAACCAGTGGCTCTTATATAATATTTTGAACAACAGCCATAGAACATTACAAAAGCCATCTTAGGATGCTTTATTATAATAAATACAACAAAGAGAGATATTTTTTGTATCCATGTTACAAACAAAAAGGTCAAAACATGGGATTAAGAAGCATCCACAGTACTAAAGCAATTCATTTAAACTCTATGCATTTGATAATGTGAAACTGAATGATTAATAGTGGTTGCTTTAAATAAATTGTATTATTAATAATGCCCTACCATCATTTAGTTTCATTATGTCTTGCAATTTTTAATTATTTTGAAAAAATCTAATCTGATGAAAATCTGAGAAACTTCTCTAAAATGATGTAGAAAATCACTATTTTTAGTTTATAAGTAAGATATATTTTTACCTTTTCAAGGTGATAAGGCAAAGGCAAAAATTCATCCACATAAGCAAAAATTTACAGATTTAAAAAAATATATTTCCTCTAGAATTGATTTTTGAGTCACAAATAACCCTTTGTAATATTATGTTGATTGGTTGGGTTTTGTGGTGCAAAGTTCAAAAAGGACAAGCTGTGCCAAAAATAAAATTTTAAAGTTATGTAATGCTATGTTGAAACATGAGGATACAAGTACATTATTGTTTTACCCTACTTCTAATTTCTATTGGTTCTGAAAAACCAAACTGAATTTTAACTTGTGGCATGGTTGTATCCAGTGTAAGGGCAGTAAGTCTTACAAGCTTGTCAAGGATATTAAATTCATGCAAAACTTTAATGAGTTGTTTTCTATTTATAGTGTCACAGGTAGTTTTAAAATCTAGAAAAAGATGGAAAGAATATAGAAGTTTTAATTCTAAATTAGATGGTTTTCCACAAATCTGTTGGATGTTAAATATATGGTCAGTTTTAGAGTTACCCCTCTGAATCTGCACTGATGTTTTCCACATATGAATGAAGTCTATTAAACAGTATGTTTGAAAAAAAATTTGTAGGTAGTACCGAGTAGACTAATTCCTCTGTAGCTAGCACATTCAAAGATTTATTTTTTTGTGTATGAGACAGAGAGTGCTAAGGCTCTAGTATTTCAGAAGTGTCTTTGTCATATATTGGTGATAGGATATGGTATAAAGTTCCCACTCCATCTGGTCCAAAATTTTTTTTATAAGTTCTGATGATATTAGGTCTGGGTCAGGTGTCTTGTTATTTTTAAGTTTTATTTTATTCACGCGTCAACATCAAAATGTGCAATTTCTCACATTTAATACGTTATTGCCTGTGAAGGTAAACTCTTTGAAAAATTGCGATTCCAACAAAAACAGTTTCCTATTTCCTTTCTAGTATTCTCATTAGTCCATTATGCTTTTCTTTGCAAAAAAAGCTAACAATTTTTGCCACATGCTAATTGCTCCAATGTCACAATATAGTTTTTCAGTATGCGGATCAATCTGTACAAGGAAAAAGTTAGTATGCATTTAAAAAATTTGAAATTCTTATAATTTAACAGTAACCCTAAGCTCTGTCTTGTTTAAAATCATCACAATGTCTAGAACAGACTTTCAAACATCTAAGTATGAAAATATTGAATTGATTGGTTGGGTGAATAAACTGCAAGAGTTTCATGACACAAATCTTTTTATCACTCTGCATGCACAAACACATACTGTATTTATATATTTATATACTATAGACACAATAATTTAAATATTTTTTCATCTATTCAAGGTTTATTCAAATAATGTAAAAAAGTTTAGTTATTAACATTTACTGTTTCTAAAATTTAAAAAAATAAAAACCTAATTAATTTTCTTTTGAAGAAGCATATAATTAATAAATATATTTTAAATAACAGCTTCGAAAAGTTTTATACAGAGTATATATATATGACTAGAAACTTTAAAGAAGACTTCTAAATTTAAGGAAGAATGTTTAGTAAATTTTTAAGATTATAAAAATAAAAATAATTTTAACAATATGAAGTTTATAGAAGTTATACCTGTATGGTAAGCGTTCATAAAATATTCCAGTGAGTCCAGAAAAGTGATATCGAGGTTTTAATTCTTTCGCTAAATATGCAACTAGCTTTGAAGTGCAGTTGTCAGATAGCTCCTAAATGATAAAAATTTTATGACACATAAATTATTGTGCTATTCTGCAAATTTCATGCATAATTATTTCTTTTATATTGCATTTCTTCACATTCCTAACTTCCTAGCATTTTCATATATCATAATGAATACGAAAATGAGGTAAATTTAGAAATATAATACCAAATAATTCATGTATGATTCTTATCACTTACAACTAAGTATAATTATTTACCTAAAAACATGTATGCTTAATTAATGTAAATTTTCATTACAAACAAAATTTTCAGTTTCCCTTCTATAGAGAAAGAACTAAGACTTAATTGAATTCATCCTAAATGTGAGAATGCAAGGTTTTCTGTAATGATGATGGTATTAAATTCACTGACAGAATTCAATAAATTGTTCCTGTGATTTGTTGATTGAGGTTGACAAATTTACAGCAGAATTAAAACTTCATTAAATTAAAAGAGAAATAATTTAAATTATACAAGGTATAAAAATAACATTTAATTTTTCCTTTTTAATCTTTCTTTTATTGAAAGAAAGATTCTATTATATTTCTTCTACATCCAATAAAGAGTCTCGTTAAGATTGAAATAATAAATAATCCCGCTGCTTTTTACATGCTCAAGTCTTGAGCTGTTGCAAATGTTTTATCACAGAGTGATTTAAATTTTATTACGTTCTCTCTAATCACCTAACAAGCTTTAATTATTACTTACTGTACACTTGAGTCATTTTTAATACTTAATTTTTCAACTTTTACTGGTTAAATAAAAAAATAGATGTAACAGTGTTTAAGACTCTACTTATCATAACAACCTTAAAAACTGTTAGCCAATTTTCAATAACTTTATGTATTTAGGTATTAAGTTACAACTTGGGATATAACCATCCTTAAAATTTAATAAATAATCATTACGTATTCAATAAACACATTTAGTACTCTAATAATTTGATGCCCAAATATGATTTTCTAAAGGTGGAAAGTCTACAGAGAGCACATTGCAATGAAAGTGAGCTTTTTGAAATAATTGGGCCATACTTATTGGCATCCTTATAGAAATTTTGAAGTTATACTAAATGATATTCTACATTGGCACACTATTAAAAATAAATCCATGTCAACATATTTTTACAAAATAATTTAACATCCTTGAAATCGCACATTTCCCAATAAATAGATTAGTTGAGATAAATACTTATAAATCCTCTCATATTCAATGTGAAATCCTCCCATATTCAATTCAAAAATGAAGCACTTTCTTTACAGAACTCCTGACAGTTAAGGGGTTAATGTATACAAAAATGTAATGCAAAATTTTGACTTTGTAGAAATATGTAGAGAAATTAAAATATCTGTTCTGGAGAGAAAATAGCTATTATGATACATACAAATGGCTAGCTAGCCAAAATGCAACACCAAGAAAAAGCAGAGATATTCCAGCAAAATTTATTCGGCAGATAAAACTTCTAAATATATCAAATGATTGAAATTACAAAACTACCCTTGCTCACAATAACTGCTGACATATGCCTTGACATAGGAAATAATAGGCTTTGGATGTATCCTTGGAATATATCAGTCTATACAGCTTCTATATATCATGAATTGATGTAGTGCAACAAAAAGTGGTTTATCTCAGGCCAGCTATTCCACAATCTAAAGATTAACCACAAGTTTTTGATTGGCAATAAAATGGGAGAGCAGGAAGGCAAGGAAAACAGTTTAATCTAAAAGGCAAAGGACTCTTGTACATTATGTGCCATGTATGGTCATGCATTATCCTTTTAGAATTACTGATGGCAAGCACTGAAGGTATGGAAGACCATGGGCTCATATCAACCACGGGAAGACCAATGCATATTAGAGAGAAATTCAACACCACTCCAAATCATGATACACAGTTTAGGGATAATACAGAAAAGGTCACGGTGACCTTGTTGGTTAAGGAGTCATGTTCATTACAGGAAGGCAGTTAATTTGAATACAGGATTAACTGAAAATCTATCATGTTCACTAAAAACTGGGCACACATTAAATAAGTAATGATCGTAACATCGAGTAAGTAAAATACCTCTAATGGTGGTTAGTCAAATATTGAAGATTAAAGTAGCTTCTGCAGGGTAGTTGCTTCTAAATTATAAAAAATCCTATCTGGCAGCTTTCACCTACCTAGCTACAAGTAGGTAGGCAATACCACCTACTTGGACTACATGCAGGTAAGTAAGTTAACGCAACAATCAATGCAGAATGCAAAAGTTCAGGAATCTCACGTGTCTTCAAACTCAAATCTGAATATTGATGGTGTTGCAGAAGGATTTGTCAGTATGATAATGTTAAACCATTCTTTTGTCAATGGCCATTGTTCACCACAATATTGGCTGAGTAAACAATTGTTTTAAATCAAGGATAAATACCTTGCAGTTAATGACTCGGGGATATTCCATTCAGCTACAAACAACATTAAATGGTATGAGAGTAATGATGCGTAACAGACTGAATCTGTTGTGTTATGATCTGCAACATGACTGAGCAATCTGTACTGCTGTGTGTACAATGCAGCTTTTATCATGGGCAGTGGTGCAACAAGGTCCTGCAATCAGTCTTAATGGCCTGCTGTTTTTTACTGTATGCAGCAGTTACAAACTTGCATCAGGGTTGTTTTGTTTCCTCCAACATCATTGATTTCTCCGAAGGATAATCCTCAATCCATACTATTCTTCTTTGGATGAACTCAGAAATTTGCTCGAAACACGATCAATATCTTCCATTAGTCACAGTTAAACAGCTTATGCAAAAAAAACAAAATCTTCAAACCGGCATTCTTTTCTCCTTCTAGTCCTTGCAGGTGGTACTACAGTCAAATGTGATGTGCATATTGACTGAAACGCTAATGATTTGTTTATTTTAATGCTGCTAATGTATGATATAAATCAAGGTGATTTAAATGCTGTCTTCTGGATGTTGCATTTTGGGTGGCCAGCAGTATATATATATATTCATAGATTCAGACACATTAAGTTTACTATAAAAATGTTTGAGATACATGTAGCTGAATTGTATTATAAGAAGTTGATATTATGTTTGGAAATATGATCTATTTCATCCCAGCAGATGATTTTTATGAGCAAATTGAGAATAGATTAGTGTTTTATAAATTTTATACGGAAGGAAAAATTAAGTTAAAACAAGAATGATTTCCATTATTTTGAAGTGCAAGTAAAACAAGAGTGCATTCAAAAATCAGCATTTGGAAATAAAAGTTCATTGACATGCACTTCTTTTGAAGATAAAGAACACACGTTAGCTGTTACTGATAATCTTAGACAATATGTCTGATCATACAAAATGGGTTATTTAATGATAATTACACTTTTAAAATTTTAGCACTGGATTCCCAGCCATACATAAAATTATTCATGTCAAAAAACAGTTTTCTGTTGGGTTTCCAAAATTTAACTGAGCACAAGAAAGAGCATATCTGATCAGAAACTCTTAGGTATACATCAATATTATTACTAAAATCAAAATTGGTGATTAAATGTACATATTATTTTTTGACATTTAAATATGCTAAGAATGTAAAGAAAGGATTTTCGAAGATGATCTCACATTAGTGAAATGACAATAAGCCATGAAAAATTTAATGCATGCTGTTTTCTTCAGAAGAACAGGATTGTCAAAGCGATCAAGTGGAATGACAAAAATCAATCATAGTAAACTGTTACACTGTTAAATGTTTCCCAGAAGCGAATGTTGAAAGAATTCATGCTTGACAATGACAATCCATCTTCTCCTCCAGCATGACCGACATTTGTGTTTCTAGAACAAAAATATGCGAAAATGATTGATGATTCAATCTACTCCCTTGATCTAAACAAGTGCGACTTTTGAGTCTTTTATAAAAAAAATTATCAGGACATCACTTTCATACTGCAGATAAGACTGATTGAGCTATAAATGCATTTTTTTCATCGATTTTGTGCAATGAATGGTTGAGATATTTAATTTTTGAAATAGTCTGTCTATAGCAGTGTATTGACAGGAGACAGAACTATTTTGTACAATTCTAAACTTTCATAAATATAGCTAAAAACCTAGATGTACCTCAAAACATTAAAATGCATTATATATATAAAGAAAGCAAGTAATGACAAAAATAAATTTCGAAATTAAATTGTTTAATAAATTGTACACAGACAAATAAATTTATACATGTATGGCTTATAAAAAGTTGATAAACAATAAAATCAATTGCTTTACACATATCCTGAATTATTTGTAATAATTATGAAATCAATCAAATATTGGAATTGATAATCAAATCTTATAATTTCCATTCAAAAATAGTTCCTTAAAAATATTTAATTTTTTCAAAATATTTAAGTTATTACAGCTAATTTCAAAATACATCTCAAATTATTTACAATAGATAATTTTGTCAAAATTTTAAGTAATAATATTTGCATCATCTTTTATTAAAATTGAAATACTAGCAGCAATGTAGATATGTGAAATAATAAACATAAATATTTCTGTAACTGACATAAAAAGTTAATTGAACTTTTTTGCTTGGCAATATTAGCAATTAATTGAATGAAGAATTTACAAAGACATAGAAGAGTGACTCTCATTTCTATCAATCTTCCAGCACAATTACAGACCTAATAAATTTATATCATTTACAATGAGTGCACACACAGATAAGCTTATTATTATTATTTTTCACACAGATAAAAAAACTTTTAATATGATTAAACAGAAAAATATGTTACAAATTAGAAGAAATAAACTAAAAAATATTTTTTTAGCAAATATTTTCTCTAAAAAAATTATTTCTGATATTTAGTTATGAACACAAAATGTTATAATAATAATAATAAAACTGGTAAAATTTGAAAATGGAAGTAATGGCATGACACTAGCAGTAAAACATAAATTTTTGTTTTCCACAGAAAATAGGTTTTGAAAATGAGTTTTGAAATGTCACTTCTTTACATGGTTATGTTCAATGAGTAGAAAAAAGAATTTATGATTATATGATAGTCTACGGTTAGTTAATTTTGGGATACATTTCCAAAATAATGGTTAAATATAACATTAAATATATAAACTTATTCATTTATATCTATATGAGCCATTTGCATAAGTGATGAATATTTACATTCAAAAATGCTAGAAGGGAAAAGAGAGAAATCACTTTCAACTTTTCTATTTTGCATATTTTTTTTATTTAATTAAATTTCGACTCAATTACTTGTAGATTTTTTTGTGCATAAATGAAAATCACATTGCTTGATTTTAGGGGGAAAAATTTAAATTGTTTCAAATATATACTACTCTAAAAAATAATGACTATTAACAAAACTAAAAACATGCAATCAAATATATACTACTCTCAAAAACAATGACTATTAATAAAACTAAACTTAAAATGGTTAAATTTCTGATTACATAACCCTAAACCTAACACTTATTATATAAGTAAAAAACTATGAAGTTCCAGATAGCTTGATATTCTAGTATTTTACAAGCCTAAATTAAGTAACAATTCATTTCACAAATTTAATGCATTAGCATAGTATTGAATCTTAGTTTAACAATTATATTACTTACAAGAGCTTTTGCATATTTTGTAACACCTTCTGGCCATTGAGAAGTTAATAAGATATCAACGCTATATTGGGAACTGTATGAAATTAATTCAGAGATATCCTTTTTACAAAAAGAAATACTTGTTGAATTTTGCTGCTGTGTGCCACTAAGATATGCTATTCTCAAACCTGAGCATCCAGTCAACAATCCTCGTTTACCTAGAATAATATTTCAAAATTACATAATGAATAGTACAAATACTTATAAATTTTCAAAAGAAATACTGTATTTATTTTTAATTCAAACACAAATGAACGATAAATATATCCCGTCAGATAACAGAATTTTCCTCTTTTAAGTGCTACAGAAAAATAATTCAATTGTTATATTTAAATTAATAAAATAAATGTTGGAAGTTTCACATAGTTGTGCAGAGAAATTTGATATATAAACATAAAAATTTATTTAATATACATTTATTTAACATGAAAAATAATATAACATTTTAAATTGGAAATTTAGAAATCTCAGACTAATTTTAGGAAGTTTAAACACATTGAATAACTCAAAAAATGCATCTAAATAATAAGAAAAATTTAACTTTATATCCAAAAATCAGCTAAAACTTTAAATCTTAAATTGTAAATTTCAAAATATGACATTGGGCATAACTTTATAACATACATTTTCCATGAATGTTGCTAAACATTTTTTCATTCTACATTATTCTATAGACAATTAATGCACACAGTATAACCTTAGAAATTAAACTTTATTTTAACTTAATCAATTTACATCAATTTGATTCAAATAACTTTACTTCCATTATTACTTACAATTCATTTATTATTTTTATGCCAAACCCAGAACTGAATTTCATTTTTAGATTCATCTTCATGTCTTTATTCAGTGACAACAATATTGAAAATTTAATCATAAAATAATCCATGGCTAAAAAACTTTAAAGAATTTTTAAGAACTCTAAATTCCAAATGTTTTAATTATTTACTATCAATAGACAAACTGTACTTAATATAATAGCAATAAGAGTTATTAATGACTTTTGTTGGAGAAAATGCTAATTTTTTATTTTTCATTTGCTTAATATTTTGAAAGCACTATTATATTTGGTCTCTTTTTTTATTGACTTGTATATTTATGGCAAAGCGATTTTTTAAAATAATGTTAGGAATCACAAATGTTTAGATACCAATTTTTAGATAAGTTTTAATAATAAAGAAATTAGTAAAACATTGAATTTAATGATGTCAAACAGCAGAATAATAACTCACAAATCAGAATGAAGTGAAAAACAAATACATTATATAATACAGGTGATAAGAATTCTCATCAATAAACAACCAATTCAAATTGATACAAGTTATTATATTAAACAGTATAAATGCCTGACAAATGCTGTTCATTTATAAGGCAATTAGATACATTGTATTTAAGAAAGAAAACTGATATTCAAAATGTAATATCGACAAAACTGATAAATTCTTGCTTCAATTTTTACTTCATTATCACTAAACTCAATGAAAGCTTTTTATTGTGAATAAAAAAAATTTAAAAATGCACCAAATTCTTTAAAACTTACCTAATTCTACTTTAGAATAAAATATCGTTTTGCAACTTTTAGTCACCTATTTAGAAATGGCAGTCCAAAAAGAGACTGAGCATGTTTAAAAGGAATTCACATTTCATAACTCTACATGCTTCCTCAGAAACTTATCCAAAAGCTATAGAGCCAGATTAGGAAATTCTGCTGCATTCACCACACTTATCGGACATAGCAAATCCTGATTATCAATTGTTTTCACCTATACAAAATTTTTTGAACAGCAAATACTTCAAAAATGAAGACTAACATTGATTAAATTGTCTCCATGGATAAATAATTTTTTTTTTAAAAATGGGATATACAAATCATTATCGCACTAGCAAGCAGTCATATATAATGATGGTAATTACATTAAATAAAATTTTTTTATGCTTTATTCTAAAAACAGAGCTTTCTGGTGGACCTAATATATTGGTATATATATTTACTTTAAGGACATTAATAAATATTTTTAGATTGTCTTACAATTATTTAGGATAACTAGCTAATGGTTGAATAAGACTACAATGCATATTATAACCAAGTACAAGTAGACTATTTTGCAATAAAAAGTGAAAAACTTATACAGATAAAAAATTCTAATATTTATATGAAGCTTTGTTATTTCTTACATAATCTCTCTTACACTTAATCATTTGTGGTAACTTATCACAAGTTTCAGAATTCTTAAATTATACCCTTCTGCCACCAAGTCATTAAGAGACACACACACACAAACCATAAATAAGTGGTCTCTCTATTTTCCATTTCTTTCAAATATTAATCATACAGAAACTTTTTTTAACTTAAATATAAGGTAGAAACAGCTAAAAAAAAGTTTGGACCATCAAAAATTTCCCTTTGGAATTAATCTAACAATTCTTGATATAGCAACAACAATATGAAGGCAGGTAGAAATTATGAAGCCTAATAAAACAAAAAAACATTCTTCATCGACTGTTTTAGAAATGGGTATAATTGAGTAGCTTACACTGTAATGCTTTTTAAACATGAAATGATACAACAACAGAACTAGCAGCAGAAGAGTACAGCATGGTAATTTTGAATTTCAGAACAAAATTAATAGATATCTATAAATATAGCTCACCATGGTCTAGTGGTAAGAACAGGGCTCTTTGAAGCATCAGGTCCTAGGTTCAACCCCAACCACTGTTGAACAACCGAAGGTGGGTGTTGCGCTTCTGAATTATGCATGTGCATCTGTCAGTGTAAGAGCTTCATAGTTTTCTATATTTCCTCCCTTACAACATGTCAGTACAGTTTACTATCTATGAATAGTCCTTCCAGAAGGCAACTTATGTGATGGATGCTAAAATGCCTTATCTGTTAGGCTTCACTGTCAGAAATTTAACTGTTAAGCTATCCATTACATTGCGTCAAAATGTGTAGATGTGGATGATCATATGGATAAATGAAGGAAGCTTCAGGAATATAACAGAATTACTTGTTTTTCAACTTTGCTTTTTTTTTTTTTTATAAATAAATGATTTTTACTTTATGAATGACATTTGTACTATTACAAGTACAATCTCAACCATGAATTCATAGAAGAATTTTTTTCATGATTGTGATACTCATAGCAAGTAAAGGAAAATATCTAAAAAATATTGTAGTACACATGAATAAATCCATCAATATGAATAGATGGCATCATCTCTTCATTTTTTTTTTTTTTTTTTTTTTTTTTTGTGGATAAAATTTAAGCCTCTTGTGATCAAAGCCAAATGAAATTCACATTTCAAATATTTTATATTAACTGATGATTGCAACTTGGACAAAGAAACTAATTACTGAATTTATTTCATTACCTTATTTCCAAGTCAAAACTAGAAATTTACTTGATTTAAAAACTGAAAAATAAAAAAATTTATACTTAAAATGGGAGAACATACCTCAAATGGTAAAAAAGCAAGAGATGAAGAATAATGCTAGAGAAAAGATGTGAACTTTTTGGAAGTATCAAAATTCAGATAAGATCAGAGAAAACATTTACTACATGCTGACTAAGCTTACACAATTATACATGTTAGTTGTATATTTTATATATATACAATATATTATTTTAGTTTCTTGTATAATTATTTTATATTACTAATTATATATTATTTTTAATAATTTGTAAACAAAGTTTTCTTTTTTTAGATAAATACTTCTGCTAAAACAAATTTCTGAACTTATCTAGCTCTTTTACTATTCTGAGAAAGAAAATGTTGTTTTATTACTTTGCAAGGAATATATTGCAAACATTTTAAACAACTGACTATATTTTATTGGTATAAGCGATATTGGTGTATAAATGAAGATTTAAAATAAAATAATGCTTCCTGTAAGTTCCTAATCTTCTGGAATGAACTGATGAACTCTGGTAGTAATTTCCTATCATATCTATCTTTGAATTCATTCAATATCAATTTTGCAAATGTGTTTGGCTAGCAGTTTTAAATTTAACAAATACAATGATGAGTATTACAACCATAAATTATATAAGAATTAGGATAATTTCTGTCTAAATTAAACTGTTTCTTATATAATATAAAAGTGTAATTTAAAGAAAATAAAATAACTTACCAAGGTAAACAATATTTGTAGCTAATTCTTCCTTCAATTCTGGATAATATTTTACATGCTCTTGCTTATTTGGCCCTAGTATATAGGTACTTAATGGAACTAAAAGAAGATAAATTAATTTTTATAAATATAAGAAGAAATTTACTGGAACAATCTATGTATAGAAATGAAACATAAAATTTTTTTTACAAATCTTTTTATTAGTTAAACTATGGATTTTTTTCCTTAAAAAAGAGCATTGATTGTTTGAAAACTAAAGTATATATAAATGTGTGTGTGTGAATACACTAGGGACGGCTAAATCAGTTATTTTCTAATAACTAGTCAATGTAATGTTTCATAAAAATAATATGTTCCAAAAAGCGTTATAAAATAACGGTTTTTGGCTAAACTTATCACGTGATCAATATGGAAGCTCTCATTGGTTCACTGGCAACTGATAACAATTTTTACGAAATTACGTTATTTAGAGCATCACATGACTCGTTTAAGAGCTTTTCATTGGTTTTCTTGTAACTTATAACAGTATGACATAGATTATGTTATTTGAAGGGTCAAGTGTTTAGTTTTATTATGTTTCATTGGTTCTCTGATACTGTTAAACAGAGCTGGAACGAGAAATTATTCCAAGAAAACACATCAGTTTGGCTTTCTTGGAAATTAGGAAGGGCTATTAGGGAAACAAAACTGGTTTTTGAGGAAACGCAGTTAAAAGAGACTTTTAATGAGCGAAGATTATCAAAAATTGAGTGGAAGTAGTTTAAGATGAATTTTTTTTCCACATTGATATTTTTTATTAAAAGAAATTATTCAAAGAATCATTTAATCTTACATTAATAAACAAAACTTTGCATCACGAAGGAGTAAAAATGTAAAAGCTATATGAGAAACATAAAATTAATTTAAGATACTCATTATGGAATGACATTTTTAAATAAAAATGTATTTGTAAAAATAGCATTTTCAAAAGAATGATGAAGATACTATTGCAATAAAAAAGACACCGGATGTAATGAACACAATTACTGTCACATTATATACATTTAAAATTATTTTCACGTAAATTTTTTACCATAAGCAACAGATTTCATTATATATATATCTCTATAGAAATTACTATTCTGGCGAATTTCTAGATTTATATTGTTTAGTATTTGTTATATAATTTTACATCAAATATCAATCTGTCTTTACAAAAGAATTCAAGATGAAGTAATTTTTGATATTTTAAATGTTTAAATAAAATTAAAAAAATAAACAAGTTTAACATCATTACTTCCAGCATATCAAGTATATGGCAACAGCAATTTTTTTATAATTTAATAATGAATATTTTCTATAGAATTGCAAAATAGTTAACTACATACTGTCTGTCTTAAAAAATTATATTTTGTAAGTAAAATATTTGGTTGAAATTCAATTAATTAGTGATAAAAATATAATAAATATTATCTAATAACATTTAATTAAGAAATAATAATAATAATAATTAATCTGAAAATATTAACAGAAATGTATATACTGCATAGTGTTTGTTTTTTCATTTATACTGCATTATTTTTTTTTAATTTATACTGCATTATTTTTTTCAAATTTTTCAAAATAGACATTAAAAGTTTTTACTTATTGCAATAACTATTAATTCCCTTTACTGTAAAAGAAAAATACATAAAAAGTATTCTTCTATATTAGTTCTTAGAAGAGAACTTAAAGTTTTATGTTGAACCTACTCAACTATATATATAAGTTTAGTTCAACTTAAATTATTCCTAGTTCATATTAATTCAGGACTTAACAACAATTTAAGTTGAGATCTAAGTTTCTTAAAATTCACCTATTTGTCTCATCATTGTAGAAGCAAGCATTCCCGTATTCCTTCATTCTAATGACCACCCTATCAATAATTACATTTTCAACAGGAAGGGCAGGATTTTGTCTCATTTATTTCCCATGGTCCAGTAATCCCTTCATAAAATTCACCCATTTGTCATTATTGTAGAAGCAAGATGATTGATATTGTGCAAATGTATCGAAATGACCACTCTATCAATAATGAGTTTCTTTCAAGCAAACTAGGCGCGGAAATAAAGCTAATTTATAATAATTAATAATAAAGAATTTCTATTGTCTATCAATAATCCCTTCTAAAATTAAATTTCTAGGTCATTTAGAAATTTAAATATGGTATAATTTTGGATTAAACAATTCTAAGAAATATAGTTAGTTATAAATAGCTCCTTTGAACGAAAAACAAAATTAATAAGAATTTTTAGATTTTGAATGTAAAAAGTTTTCCATAAGCATAAAGTATTAACTTTAATATTTTTTTAAACCAGATTTTGATAGTGAGAAATTAATTTAACAAATCTACAAAATTGATAAATTTTATCACAAATTTGTTCATTCTTTAACAAAAGACTTGAGCGATTAAAAATACATTAGCATTTCTAAATTTGGATACTCTATTAATTTTAAAAGTTTTTCTTACATGCATGCATATATACATATATATATA
>JAPDSC010068798.1:0-46562 GCA_026290005.1 Latrodectus geometricus
ATCATAAAGGAACACAATATTGTAGATTACCAAAAACAACTGAAGGAAGAAAAATGTTATGAATTCTTTGAAATAAGTTTACACCTTATTCAAAGATCCTTAAAACAGTTTTCTTATAAAAGATTATGCATCAGTATACGAAACATAATTAAACTTATTCTATCTATGCAAGTTTTTGTCAAAGTCTACTTTCAATATACATAAAACCAAGTAGTAAATCTTAAATTAGCCTAATCTGGTTGATGAAAAATTATAGATAACATTAATGATGACAAACTTTGAAATGTTTTATATTTTATGGAACTTCATCATGAAGTTTTGAACAAATTTTGTCAAGATTTTTTTTTAATTCATTGGAGTTTGAATTTAAAGATTTAAATTTAAAACTTAAACTTGGTAATATATATAAAGACTTTATATCAAAGTACCTCATGATGAAAATAAAATGGGTTTTATTTTATGATTAATGGCATGAATGATTTATAAACATGAGTAACTAGAACTCTTTTAAATTGGATTTATTATTTTATAAGACATTTTAACTTATTTCCCCCCCCCCCCGAAAAAGTCTAAAATTCAGAATTTTCTAGGAAAATAAAAATAGTAATTGAAGTTACTGAAGCAAAATGCATTAATATTATTTGTATTGTACTGATATTGTCTGGTAATATTTGTTATCACTGAAAAATTAATGTAATAATCATGAGTAAAAATAAAATATAAAAAACATTTATATTGTCCTTGCTGATTTAAACTAACTATAAAGTGGATGTTTTGTCTTGTCTTTTTTTATTTTTTGGGTTCTATAGTCAAAATGGTAATGACTCCAGCCATTTTGATGGAAGACAGCTTCTCAAACAGATGCTTTGATCTTACATATGGAATAGGTTTATTAACAAAATGAACTTCAACAACATTTTTAATTTTGAGTTTCAAAGATTTTAAGCCACAAAGAAGCACCCGATTTCATGTTTTTTGTGTACTTGGAACAATCAATGTTTTATGCACAAAATGTTTGTCAAAGTCTTTTTGAATTCAAATCGAACGAGTCATCAGGTGAAAATGATGCAATGTTTTCAGATCTATTCAGCTATGGTTAAACGACTTGTGTCAACGTGCGCATTGTAGGAATTCATTGGAAATTGCTTGAAACCATGGTTATCTCTGTCTCATAACGATCAATGTAGCACACAATAAAATCTATAGGAAATTTTTATAAAAAGATTGGTTTCTACACAATAATTTTTAAAATATTAGATACTCTCTACCTGAGGTACCCAAGCTTAAAACTTGATATTGTGTACTTTAAGTTTTTCATAAAAATGCATTAATAACACGACAAAATGATTTTTATTTACTGAGAAATAAAAACAACATTTTCACAAATCAGTATTCCAGCTTTTTTGTGATGAAATATTAATGTATAATGTACAAAATATATAGGCACATATATTTTTGAATAGATACAAACATGCATTATGATTTTTTGATTGCTTGCATAAATAATCAAATATTAATACTTAATATGCTTTACATGCAACACGAAACAAATTTATTTTTACCTATATATATAATGACTAAAAAGTATTTGTTTCTTAACAGTGGTATTGAGACAAAATCTCCAAGAATACATAAAATAACTAATCCCTCTAAGATATTTAACAAAATTTTCAACTCAATTGCTCACCGATAAATTTACTTGTTTTTGATTGGCAGACAAAATTGTATATTCAGCATTATTGGTGAAAACAATAATTTGTTTATAGAAAAATTATATGCAAAATAAAGTGACGTATAGATGATCTCAACTGTTACGAAAGAAACAATCACTTTAAGGTTAATAACAATATACATGATAAAATATAAATTCTGGTAATATTCCTCTTAGTTTTATGCAGGATTAACATTTAATTTATGTAAAAAATATTCAACATTCAAAAAGTAAATATAAATTCTTTTGTTTTTCCTGACAAATTTGCAATTTAACTGACTTTCAAGATTGAGCCTAAGGATGTTGATATTTTATTAAGAAATAAACAATGTAAATAATATTTTCTACAAATCCTCAAAAACTGATTTGCATTCTATTACGATTATTTCACAGTATTAGTAAAATAATACAATTTACAGAAACAGATTTTTAAGGCATTAATTTAAATTTTTTATATATAAAAATATGTAACCTAATGAGCATTTCTGGAATATTACTTGATGGCCTAAGAACCTTTATAGAGCAAGGCTGTAAAACAAAATTAATATATAAATTAATTGCATGTAAATATATTAAACAAGTTATTATTAAAACATGCAAAAATAAACAATTTATCAATAAAATAATTTTTATCAATATAAAATGTATAGTAACAAAACTATCAAATTTTAGCAGTAGGTTTCATAAGGTACATCACCATAGATGCATTATAAAAAATTGATTTGACACTCAAAATGAATAATATAAAAATTTAAAACTATTAAATAATCTTTTCACAAGAAATATCATAAATATAAATAAAAAAATATTGTTTTTTTTAAATTAAAAATAATAGAAAATTAACATACCTCAGCAGGATATTTTTCAGGAAAAATAACTTCTAATTCAAGAGATTTTAGATCAAAAGGCTTGAAAAATAGAAACATAAATTTTTTTTAAAAATAATTTTACAGTTAATAATAAATCAAATATTTAATCTAAAGGAGATAACTTTAACATGAGTATATAAAATTTAAACATGCATTTTAAAAATTAATTAACATTTATAAATAAGTAATATTTTTTTAAGAGAAGTGATATTATTAGAAATTTAATAAGAGATTAATAAAAACATGCTCAAATAAATTAAAAATAACTGGAAAGCAAGACTAAAACAAAATCAAAATGTTCTTGAGTAGCAAGGTTTTTATTGTACATAAACATTGTAACAATTTATAGATTGACATACAAATAAATGGCATGAAACATTAATGCAGGGTGAAAAGTTCTAATATGTGTCCTTAAATGGGGAAAAAACTTAAAAGATTTGGCATATACATATATAAAAAAATAAATTTTACAGTCCTAATTTTGAAAAGTTTAATAACAATAGATAAAATGTTTTTGAAAAATATTATACATATAATTCATGAGCAGAAGTTAAAAATTCAACAATATCACTGATATTATCAAGAATGACTGAAATGTTTTTCATTGTTTTAAAATTTCACTGTGGTATCGTCCATAGTACAAAAAAGGAGAACTTTATTTCAATAGATTGCTCTTCTTACAACAATTGTACAATGTATACTTTTTTTATAAATAATTAAGAGAAAATTAACATGTCATAGACCAGGTTACTATTAGCAGCATGATGAACTCTCTAGAGAGGATAAAGAAAAAAGATTAATATGATAGGAATTTTTCAACAGCACCCTATGTTTTTAGAAAATGAGCAAGGAAATGGAGCTCATATTTTATACGAAAGTCCTTGCCTTCATTGAATTGTCTATTTAAGGTACTCTTGATACTAAAGAATTATACCTCAGCACCATTAAAGTCTTTCTAACTTCATAAATTATTCATTATCTATTAGGAAGTCCCTAAAAGATGAAGCTAGGTTATTTTTGACTAGGAGCTTTTTTGGTACAAAAAGCATTTAGCAGAAGTGCCTTGGCTGTTGAATCTAACAAAGAACATGTTATTCAATTTTAACAGCATATTTTTTATTTAATAAAATATATTAATACAAAATAATTAGCAGAAATAAAAAATGTTCTTTCTTTGTGGTGAATTGATCACAGAATTTTAAATAATTAATTAATAAACTTAATTATGCTTTAGCTAAAACATTCAATACAAAATACTAGTGATATTTTTCTAATACAACAAAAAAAAGCAAATTTGAACTTGAATTTTACATGATTGGCATCATTATTTAATTAGCGATTTAAGTTACATAATGGGATGACTACTACTTTTTCCAATTAAAAGATATTTTTTGCATGCAGTAAAATATTTTTTAGCAAAATTTTTGTTCAATTTGTTAGGTTGAGTCAGTGTAGGATGGCAACAAACTTCCAAGCAACAGTTATTATATAAGATTAGCCAATGATTTGGCTCATTTATTTATTATATCTACTAGTAGAATTCAGTAAAATGCTTTTATTTTTTATAAATTTTTTAATGTTGTAATTTGTGATGCATGGTGTAATTTGTTATTTTCCTGTGATTAATTTTAGCTTGATAAATTACTCAATATTATTACAATGCATATATTGTTAATTTGTAACCATATAACTTTACTTATCTCTTTTTGATAAAAAGGATTTTTATGTATTTATAGAAAATATATATATATATATATATATATATATATATATATATATATATATATGTGTGTGTGTAAACATATTCAAACAACTTATAGGAAAGCATTATAAAAGAAACAACATACCCAATCAGGATCAGAAGGTTCAAATGTAAAAGAAATTAAGTGATTTTCTTCCATTATTACATGCTTAGGATAACGTTTTTTTAATTGCATAATTTCAGTATCTCTGTAAAAAAAATACATAATAAGTCTAGACAGAGATAATTTTAGATCTAGAAAAGATAAGTTAAAAATGCATATAAATATGTAAAAAATAATTTTATATAAATCACACTTATAAAAAAACATTTTTTAAACAATGTCTTCACATACAATAAAAAATTACAAGTTAGATTATATATTGGATTTTCTATAAGGTAAAAATTTTTTTGTAACAGAATTTGTGTTTAAAACATTTTAAAATTGTGATTTACATAAATTTATAAATGGATACAAAACACACATTGATAGTGTTAGATTATAAAAAATATAAATATTACATGCTATTATTATAATGAAAATAGTTTTAAAAATGTTGTCATTTACCCATTTGTACATTTCAAATATTTCCTTAGCTGCAAATCTTGATCAACTTAAGAATTCATTATTTTAAACTAATTTAAAAATATAAGACATGTTTTTTTCAACACATGTGTCAGGATAACATGAAAAATTTTAGACTGCAAACCTTGATTTCAAGCAATAAAATATAACAATTTTTAAAGTAATAAACATACTTGCTTACTATGACTACTAACTTGGTGATAAAAATTTTCATGCTTATGAATTGGAAATTATGAAAAAATTAGAAGTTTTCATCAAAAAGTATAAAATTTTTTTGATTTTAAAATATTTGTATGTAGTTTACAAAAAAGTTGCTTAGAAATTCACCAAAAATCAAATCATATCAAAAAGATTTGTACTGAAGAATTTAATTAAATTAATTTAAATTAAATTACAAATGACAATTTTATTTAATGGACAGGTTTTAAATTCAATATTCTTCTATTAATATAATAAAATTTTCTTTTAATTTAAAATATTAAAGGTAATATCAAAGAAATTTAACTCGGGTTAAAATAAATTTTGTTTCTTTGGTAGCCAACAAGATCCACAATTCAAATTTTGCCAACCAATGGCTGAGTAGTTAGCGTTCTTATATGAGTAACTCCTCGTGGTGTTGGTCCCGGGTTCGAATCCCAGTTGCATGGATGTTTCCTTTCACTCCCAGCTTTGTCCTTTCTTCTAAGATGATGGATGAATGTGATCTATTCTATAAATGGGTTTGTGGTGGAGTGACATGAGTAATGCTACTCGTCTCCATGATTTGGTTCACAGATGCCCACCAGGTAGCGCTAAATGAGTAGCAGTTTCCAGCCTGGTTATGGCAAAGGGTTAATTACCCAGTGCCTGCCATTAGAAAAAAAATGATTAAAATTTTGTAATTTGCACTTTCAGATTAATATTTGATGGGTGAAAATGCTCCATAATGATTACACTAATTTACCTGCCATTAATATAGAATGAAACATGATAAATAAAAATAAAGGTAAGAATTTTGTTCAAATTAATTTTCAGTAAAGTTAGAATTTAATTATTTTATTATAGTTGCATAAAGATGTGCTTCATTAAAATCTAGTTTGATGAACTAGAAAAATATGTATCTTTACATTTTACTTGTAGAATTTTATTTTAAAGACATTCATTTTTTTTAAAATTAAATTCTAAGCAAAAACATAGATTTGGGAAATTTTCATTTTGTTATTTTATAACTGTGATTCATTTATAAATGCACATTATCACAGAATTCTAACAGTTTATTTACAAAATATAAAATTCATTATTTTATAACTATGATACAAAATTCTAAGTATATTACTACTTTTCGCAGCACATTTTCTAAAATATATATTTTATATTACTTAAGAATTTCCAAAATTTATATATGCTCATATGTTAGGAGTGAAAATTAAAAAATACTATTTCCTAATTTCTTGTATAGTTGCTATCTTTTAGAAACAGTTAATTTATGCCCATTAGTGTTTCACCTGATTTATAAACAATATAGCTAATTTGTATTGTTTCTGAAAATACATGGGAATATAAGTAATTGTATTTGAGCATTAAAAAAGCAAAAGTTAGAAGTAAAACATTTCATCATCTTGTAGTTTGATGACTAATTTTAATTTTGTAAAAAAGTTCTATGAGCTAATACATATACATGGAATAAGCTGCATATAAAAACAGAAACCTAATTAAATAATAGCATTATTTATATATGCTCACAGAATATTAATATTAAATTGAGCAAAATAATGATGTCTAAAGAAGCAACTTTAACAATAATAAAAAATACCTAAAATTATTTAAATCTTCCACAGTCAATGATTTTGCATCATATAACATTTTATGAGGAATATATATCACTTTAGATACTTGTGGTGCATTAACAGATGGCGGCAAAACTGTTTGGTCTCTATTTTGATTTGATGTTGTACTACAATTGTCATTTATAAGTTCCTTTTTATTCACATGAAGCATATGGTCTATTTTATGAATGTGTTCTTGATTATTTTCATCGTAATCACAGTTCTTAACCTCATCAGAAGTACTGGAATTTCCGTTTTTTTCAACTTCCATTTTATTTTGATGATAAAATTTACAATTTTCTCCGCGATCACATGCACCTTTTTTAAAGTAATGACAAATAGGTACGCGCTTTTTCTTTGTTTTATTAGCTATAGTAGGATTAAAATTAACTTCAGCATTACCATCAAACATATGCAGAAATGGACATTTCTCTTTTTTATTACAATTTCCAGCTTTAAAGTAACGACATACTTGTTTCTTATTCGGTGCTGTTTCACTTGCAACAGCTTCAAACTGTTTTTTAAAGTGGGATTTGGAATTATTTGTAGATTCATCAAGCTTCTTAACAAATAATTTAGTTTTGAAATTGTTCATACTATTTTGATCAACTTGCTTAAAAAACTGTCTAGCATGGGAAAACTTGCAATTTCGACCGTAATAGCAATATCCATTTTTCATAAAAAATAAACAAACTTTAGGTTCAGAGAAACCTTTGTTGTTAGAACTCGAAGATTGTTCGGTTTCTTTTGAGAGATCTCTTGGTTCATTTATATTGGTGATACAATTTTTGTTATGATTTTCCATGATGGTAAAATCCTCGCAGATGCCCCCACACCCTTGGTGACGAACTGAAAAAAAGGGTAGAATTTCCGAATCTTCACCCGATTTATTTACATTTTCTTATCTCGCTCTCCTTGTCAGGTTTTTGGGTTTGCCAAGGAGAGCGAGATTTGGCGAGGAACTGTTCCTTCCTACTTTCGTAGGGAAGATTGACTAGTGTCTCGAGATAGAGTCCTCAAAGCTCGGCTCCAGATGGGAATTCTAACGCATGCGCGTTGAGTAACAAATTTTGGCTGAGATTCAGCGGGTTGGCGACTTGAATAATGCGATAAATTTATCTGGCTAGCAAGTGTATTTTGTTTACATATCCGTTATCCTTTCAAAAAGAGTAACGACTTTGTATTGCTATATTTTTAAAAAGCTTTCAGAAAGTATTCGTTAATAAATTCATTTTGCTAAGGAAAGAATTTTATGTTTTGATATATTTTATTTAGCATGATATTTTGATTTATTGGAAAGAAGATAACTAATTGGAGTTATTATTTGTTTACAAAAATATTTTCTCCGAATTTAGTTAATTTATTTTTATCAATGTTCAAGTTCTCTGGATTCTATTTTTTTCTTATTCAGCTAATATTTTGTTTGTATATTTCTTAGAAGTAAAACATAAATGTGAAAATAATCTCGTGGAAGGAATACATTATGAAAATAACTTAAGTAAGAATAACTTGCCAATCAGAAATATAACAGTTATATACACTTATAATATTAGTAAAATCATCTATATTTAAATAAAGGATTTATTATATTTCCTTTTAACTTAAATAACAACAGTATCTTAATTTAAGAAAACTCCTTTGAATAAGAGATTTTAGCTGAGATTCAGCGGGTTGGCGATGTAAATAATGCGATAAATTTATCCGGCTAGAAAGTGTATTTTGTTTACATATCTGTTATCCTTCCAAAAAGAGTAACGACTTAGTATTGCTATATTTTTAATAGCCTTCACAAAGTATTCGTTGATTAAATCTTCGTGATTGTGAATATAAATTTTATGTATTGTTAGAACAGTGGATTAATTTTTATTCTTAGATGTACCAACAAAATGTATGAAAAGTCATGAATTTTTAATTACTGATTAGTGGATAAATTCGTAATTTACTAATGTTTATAAATATCGTAGCTGCTATGTTTATTAAACAAACTTTATGTATAATCTTAATACCTCTTTTCACAGCTATATTCAAAGTAGCTGCTAAGGAAAGAATTTTATGTTTTGAAATATATTATTAAAATACATAACATTTGAATACATAAATTAACTTGTGAAATACATAAATTTAAAAAAAATTCAGACAATAAATTGATTGTTCGGCAAAATTCATAGTAAGAAGCTTATGGTTACTCTGCGCTTTAGGTCCCCTACTTCACCAACTCACGAATTTGAAACGTTTTCTCGCGCATGTTCAACAATTATTCGTTTGTTTTAGCCAATTGATTGGTGGCTAATTAAATTTCACTTTGAAATAGTGGTAGAATTTTCGCCATGGCATCGGTGTTTTTGAAATCGCGCCAAGTAGGGGACCAAAAGCGCATTTTCACCAAGCTTATTATTTAGATCGCTGTATTACTTATTTATAAAAACTAAAATCTTATTTTTTCAAATAAAGTTCTACTCTCCAACTACAGAAGTTTAATTTATTGGAAGCTTGTGATTTATCTTAGTACAATTTTTAAACTAAGAAATAGACAATGTACACATTAAATAACATAGTGTTTTAATTTTTTTTTAATTGAAATTTATAATGCATCCAAAGCTTGTTAAAACAATTCATGCATGCAAAAAAAAATTCAATTTTAAAGAAATTACTTGAGATAAATAATTAAACAGACACACATAAAATATTACTTTGGCGTGATAAAGTAAAAAAAAAAAAAAAAAAAAAAAAAGAATCTAAAATAATGAAAAATTTGAATTTATTAACCAGGCATAAAATATAGCTTGGTCATAAAAGCATAATGAAGTGATAAAATTTATAAATGTTTTGTTTCATATATTTAGTGAAAAAAAAATTGATGTAATTTTACCTTGACTTTTTTACACAGGATATTTTATTCTTATTTTTGTTTATAATCTATTTACTTAAATACAGAAATTAGAAGGAAATGTGATCCTTCTTTTTTATTGCTAGCACGTAAAAAATATTGGAAAAAATACATGACACAAAGTTTATAATATCTTTATTAAAATATAGAAATAAGAAGGAAATATAATAATTGCAATCATTCTTTTTTTTTTTATTTTAATGGGTAATAGGAAAGATATGTCTCAATGGGCGGCGAAATTCATTTCTCTGATAGAGTCCCGGAACTCAGCTCCATAGTTAAGCAAACAGGGTTACTAAAACTAAATGTTCACATTGTACACCGCCAAATTATTACCACCACTTTCTTCAAGTGCGCATGCGTTAGAATTCCCATCTGGAGCCCGGCTATGGACTCTACCTCGAGACACCAGTTGTTTTTATTAGATTCTTATAAAATTTAGGATTCATGGAATAATATAAGGAATATTAAAATTACTAATTTAATTTTTTCTAGTAAAACCTAGAAATTTTTTGTAAATAGTTATTTTAGTACAATTATTTATTTTATGGGTTTTTGAATTTGCTATTTCTTCATTTAAAATTTATAAGTAGAATTTTTTTCATAAAAAATGCATAACTGTATAATTTTAGCATATTTCTAATTTATTACAGAAGAATTTTTGTGAAAAATATTTTGCATTTCATATTATATTTCCAATTTTTTCTATATATTATAATACATAAAATCTAATTGTGAACTAAAGCAAATGAAATCCTTATACTTTAGTTTCTATATACAAATGAACTAGTCTTAAATGAAGAAATAAGTAAGGAAAATAAGAAATAGAAGCATGAAAATAATCACGTAGAAAATTATATCCAATAATACTTAAGTCAATACTGGTAGGAGCCCGGCTCCAGGAACTCCGAGAAACCACAACCAGTAGTAGATAAACCTTGTTAAAATCGTAATCGCTTCTCTTGGGAATCAATTGGCGAATAGAGAATGAGAATCACAGACTACGAAACTAGACTAACCACTTCCCCCTTGAAGGCTTCAAAAAATGGAGCGCCATCTTGAGAGACTTTCCTTTACATATTTGACACTAGGTGGCGTTAAAAGCATTTCAAGTCTATAGAATCGAATTTGTTTACATTGTTTTGTGTTGCATTTCGAAGTTCATAATTGTGATTTCCAAATATTTTTATTATTTTAAAATGCCAAATAAATGTTTTTGTCCTGGCTGTAAAAGCGGCTATAAATCAGATATTGATCAAAGAAAAAAAAAAATGGGGAAAAACTACCATATTTGTTTTCAGCACCAAAGGTATTGTCAGCTAAGACAACGTGCAAAATATAATTCATCTACTTTTATTTTCAATTAATAATTTTTATCTTGATATGTTAGTTTATGTTATGTAATGAATAATATCTATGCATTTGTATTATTTTTTGCAATCTGGCCTTAAATCGGCAAGTAAATTTTGATTCCGAAATATAATCAATTATCTAGTTTAGCTCCTTTTGGAAATAAAATAGTTGCTGGTCAATTTAAATGCAACGATTTAGTATGATAAATTGTATTTATCTTCTTTATTTCTGCATACTGGTTTGCGGAAAAGTTTATATATCAATCTGACTTTACTTCCACATTTCTCTATTGCTTGTGTATTCCTTTTTTTTATTATTATTAAATTTAGATGCATTTAATATCAATATTAAAGCTAAGATCTGGTAAATCTTTTTATCACTGATTTGATTAAAATAAAAAATATAATTATAATTTGGTATTTAAAAAGCTCATGCATAAAAATATAACTTTAATAATATATTCTGCATTGTATTCTTGATTTAGGATCAAAACTTGCTTGAAAAAAGGAGACAGGCAATTCCTCGGGCTGATAAACAGTTGACTTCTTCAGATGTAGTGTGTTCTTTGCACTTTAAAGAAGATGATATTGATAATTATTATGTACAAAAACTATCAGATGGAACTGTAAGTAGTTTATGTTGTATAAATTTTTTAAAATGTATAAAACATTTTTTAAAATTTTGAGTATATGTGCCTAGGTGTGGAAGTTGCCAAAAGGAAAACCAAACTTGATGAAAGATGCTATTCCAAGCATCTTCCCGAACTTGCCCAAATACCTTTCATCAAGCACAAGAAAAAGAAAAATGCCTGCTGTTAGAAATGCAACTAAGAAAAAATGTGATAGTTTTCCAGCAAAATTGAAAAATGAACAAACTTCTGTACAAGGTAAGGAGTTTTATCATTTTTTGATTTTTTTAAGTTTTTTATTTTGATTTTTTAAAGTATTTTACCATTTATCCATTAAATTAGAATAATGGTTTTTGTTAATATTTAGAAATATCTGTGAAATGCCTGCCAAATTTTTGTTAAAATTTATGATCTTGGATTGTATTCCTTTTAAAAACATTTTCTAATTTATTTATTTAGAAATTTGAAAATATTCATTTTAAATTCTGTTACAGAAAATATAATAGAATCATTATCTGAAGTAAACCATGAGATACTTGAATGCTCATCAACAACACCAAAATTTAATTTTGAATTTTTAAAAACACAGTTACAGCACCCTCTTTTTACATCTAGTCAATGGTCATACTCAATCACAAGAAATTCTATAGTTCTTTTGTTCTGGACCAGTAATCATTGCTTAGAAAGGTGGATTGTAATAAATGAAAATCCTAATGTTAAAGTATGTTTACTATTACTCTTTTTATTGGAAGAAAATATTTGTAATTTACAATAATTTTATTTACTTAGGAGCTTTCAATTTTATTAGGTTTTCCTTAAAGGAATTTTAACTACAATTGGGAACAGTTTCAGGCTGACAGGAATGGAAAGTATATTTAATTTCATTAAAGATGTTGAGAAGTATATCATCTGTGCTGATGCTACAAATATGTAAGTAAAATAATTATCCCATTTATTAAATACAAATAAACTTTATTATGTATTAAAATTACTCATTTTATGTTTATAGAGGAAAAAAGTGCTCAGGTTATGTTCCTTGTAATTTTTACATCAAAAAAACTGGTCGTTGTAAAAATTGCTTCCAACAACAACCAAAAATTGCCTCTAGATATGTACCCAGCAGATTTTTCCTGTTGAAGAAGAGACAATATCTTCATAATACTTTACGGCAAAATGCTAGGCTTAAAATAAAGGTAAAGCTTATAACATAAATTAATTTATCAACGTAGTTTTTTTCTTAGAATTTGTTAAAATCTGTTGAATATGAATGTTGTTTTTATCCTCCTCCATTGTATTGTTTCACAATTGTTTTCTTATAAATCAAGAAGTTATTCCATTAGGAATTATATGCAACATTTATAAGTGATAGCTCACTATTCTGCTTTTTAAGTATATAGTCCACAAAATTGACTGATATTTTCTTATATAGGTAGATAAATTACAAGAAGAAATTACTAGAGCCAAGAAAGAATGTAAAGCAATGAAACAAAAGAAAATTTCTGACATTATTTCTGAACTTTCTAAGAATCAATGTGAAGCTATTGAAACATGTTTGAAAGCATCACAGTGCAAAGAAAAGGGAATGAGGTACTCACACAAGTGGATTTATGAGTGTGTTTTATTGAAAATAAAAAGTACAAAAATGTATAATCATTTAAGGAAACATGAATTATTGAAGTTACCATCACCCACAACATTATACAAATATTTAAGAAAAGTTAAAGGGTGTTATGGTTTTCAACCTATCATTTTCAAGTGTTTGGAGCAGAAGTCAAAAGTAATGGCTGAGATAGACAGGCATGGTAATTATTCATTAATAATAAATATGTTAATATGTAAACATTATTTAGTTTATTAATTGAAATACCCAAAACTTTTATTGTTTACCTGTAAATTCTATAATTTAGGATCATTGTTAATTGATGAAATGAAGCTGTCCCCTACACTCACGTTGGATAAGTCCACCTTAGAGGTTCATGGTTTTATAGATCTAGGTAAACATACGCCTTTTACACATGCATCTGAAAAAGGTGATCATGCTCTGGTGCTCATGTTTCAACCTTTTAAAGGAAAATGGGTGCAGGCAATTGCTTGTTTTTTAAGTAAAGGTGCTACATCAGGTAATATTCTTTTATCTTCTATTTTTTCTTTAATCACATTATTAATAGTTTATTTAATAGATCCATATTTTTTTATTTTGTGTATTTTCTGCATATTAAAAAATATTGCATTTCAATCAAAATTTTATTTGTAGGCACAATTTTACATCAAATTCTCATTGAAGGCATAGTTTTATTAGAGAAATCAGGATTTTTTGTTGATGTTGTTGTCAGTGATGGAGCATCATGGAACAGAAAAATGTGGGGAAAATTTGGGATAGACCCAGAAAACATAAGCTGTGAACACGTTTATGATCCAAGTCGAAGATTATGGTTTGTTTCGGATTTTCCTCATCTAATGAAAACTTTTAGAAATTCTATTGTGAAGAACAAGATAACTCTAGTAAGTGTAGCACTATTACTATTTTTGTTTATTTTCTTTTCTTTATTAATAATAATAAAATTATTAAGAATTATAAAATTATTTCTTGTAATTATATTTGCATAAAATAGTTATAACAAATTTCTTTTTTTTTGTAGAGGTGAGTCGTTGGAAGCTCAGTGGTAGAGCACTAGTTTCCACTTTTTTTATCTTTAATAAGATTTATTGTGCTTTATCTTTTCTTAGACGACTTGGGGTCCACTCAACCTCAGAACAATGAGGACCAGAAGTAATTCTGGGTAATATAGGCTGCCTGAGTACAGTGTCAGTACTTTAAAGCTCTACCTTTATGACACCTTAATCCAGGCTTTTTGTACTATGTTATATTATAAATTAAAATTATGTGTGCATGCAAATGTTGAATTGTATTTGAATGTGTGTGTGTGTGTGTTTTTTTTTTTTCCTTGCATTTGCCTGGATAAATATTTAGCTGTTCTTGTAAAATAGTCATTTATCATATTTGTATTTAGAAATAATTAGATATGTGTACTTATAAGATATATAATTATTTTCCATGTATTGATAATAATTATTAAATTTTTACAAATTTGCAAGGATGCTAAGTGATACCTATGCATTAAAAATATTGAATAGTATATTTTTACATCTGCATGTTTTATTTTGATAATTGTTGTACTTTAAAGTATTTTTATATGCTTATAAATGCTAAAAATATAAAGCCATTTCAAATATATGCATGATTTATTTAAGGAAATTATTATAGTTTTTATTTCTATTATATTTGTTTTCATGTTTAATATGATCTTGAATAACAAATTTAACATATTTTTGTATTTACATTAAATTTGATCTTGCTAATTTTACTTTGTATTAAATTAACTAAATTTTTAAATTATTCCTTTTTGTGTAGGACTATATATTTTTGGTTATTTAATCATTATTTTCTTTTTGCAGAATCTAACTCCATTGTTAAGCAGAAATTGATACACAATGCAATGGTAAATGAAATTTTCACATCAAACATTTATAATTTGACATTGTTGGATGCATTGAACCCTATATCCCATTTAACTAAATGCCCTATTTTTCATGAGTTACTATAATTTTTAAAAAGTGACTCAGTGAAGTAGGATATTTGGTTTGTAATTCATATAAAATAAAAGAAAAGTTTAGTTTGTGTTTTATGTTACTGCTTTCTTTTTGAAGAAATGTAAATTTAGAGTTTATTATGTCATTTAGGAAAAATAATGAAAAATTGGTAAGCTTATTGTAGTTGTGATGTGTTTTTAGACTTTTTTCAAAAAAAAAAAAAAATACTTCCATAATCTAGATTTAAATAGTTCTTACATGAAATTTTAAGAAATGCTATATTTAGATAATTTTTTAATGACATAACACAGTTATTGGTTATAAGAAATTACTTTGAAGAATATTTAATTTTCAATGGCATAAAAAAATTAATTACAATGAAATGCAATTACATACCAAAATATTTTTACAGCTTTAACTGACAATAAAAGAAGTTAAAGTTAAAATAACAAAAAATTTAATATTAAAATTATATTCAATAAAAATCATTAGAATAATTAAATTGATATGTAAAACATAAATATATAATTCATTCAAATAAGATTAATTTTAATATTATAACTTCATTTGTATAAGAAAATATTAAAAGATAATTTTTTGTTTCTAATTCAAAGATATTGAATTTTAAGTTAATTATTCTAAAATAATTTAAAATTAAATATCTTTGAAATTTAAATTCTAAAATTACAATTAATGGTAAAATGCATTAAAAGAATGCATCAATCAAAATGTCTTTCAACTCTATAAACTATCTATTATGTGGTTAAGTTTAGATAAATTTAAAATAAATAGTTGAGGTAAAACATCAAAAAAGAAATGTTAACACTTCAAATAAGATTGGAAATATATGCAATGAATTTTCTGAATTAAATTGTTCATTATTCACAAAAACGAAAGTAAAATTGGTTCCATTCTGCATAACACCTAAAAATAAATTGTTAGATTTTGTATTTCCCTTATCCTTTTTTTTTACCATTAACAATGACAGATTAATAATCAATATATTTATCATGTAAATTCAACTATTTCACATTACTTGAAGTTTTATTTAATTAATTTTAAAAGATTTTTATTCCCATAAAGATCAATGCATTTCCCACGAAGATAGGGTATGACGCATCGGTCACACCACCTAGCGGCATTTCAAATTTCGTCGTGCCGTTATTTTCGGGAAGATGTTCGTCTTGTTTCCTAGTCTGTTATGAGAATTAGCGAGATAGCAAAATGTAAACAAAACAGGTAGTCAAAAGGGTATTCTCCCGTACATAAGTGGGGGCGCAGAAAGATAGAAGTTGCATTTGCCTTGTAAATATTTCTGGCGGTGTTGTTGCTTGGTTTGGTTGTGTTCAACGTTTGCTTTTCATTTCGAGTGTCATCTAATATGTTATATAAATTTAGGTTGTGCAGCCTTTTCTTTTAGCAATTATGTTTTAAAAATAATCAAATCTATTACATTTTTCCTTCATTTACAATTGCCGCTCATTTTTATGAACTTATAGGAACCAATAAAACAACTTTTAAAATAGAAAATTAATTGTTCGATCTTAAAACATTTTTACAAAACTGTTTTCATTATAAATAAAATATTATTAGAATTTTTTTAAATATATTTTGTATAAGAAATATGCAAAATAAAATTCATATTCTAAAATAATATTTACTTTCATTTTAGTGATGAAAGATCCGGCAAAGTTATCACCTTTTTTTTATTTCAAAATTATTTTTGAAAACACATTTTTCCATTTTACTATTGTTTTTCTCAAAAAAGTATCTCAATCTTGTTAGCCGTTTTATCTGCTTGTTTTTGCAAAAAAAGAAGCACTGCTCATTTTCTTGCTTGATATCCACAACATCTTTTTCATTTTTATTCATTATATTCTCAATCATCTAAGCCTCCAATAACTTTTTACATATCAATTTTATCTGAGTCTACATTCAAAATATGAAATTAATTATTTGGCTGCAAATTTCATTGTTGAAGTTCACATATGAGTCATCCACATGTCTACTGGAAAATGACTTTGTTCAGTTACAATTACTATAAAGCTTCATATCAAAAATGTCCTAGATGTCATTTATTCTGTAATATCATTCCAAGTGGTGACAATGCATTGATCTTGGGATCTCAATTTCATAAAGCATTTCCAAGCCATGATTATTCCTTACAAGACTGCAATATTTGCATTTAAAGCTATTAATAGTACTTCAATGCAGGGGCTGTAAGACCTGACTTTAAGCAAAAAATTTTATACTAATTGCTTTAAGAAGTTTCAGATTTTAACATTAGCATCACTTTTTGCTATCCACAATTTAAAGGGCTGACAATTCTTCAGTGAAATCGTTGATCTAATTTTCTTAACCGTAAAAGGACTGAAATTGCGTGATGAAAGTAATAGTGCAAGTTTCTTAACTAAAAAAGACAAAAAATTTTTAAAACATTCTAGAAAACAAACAAAAGTGATTTGAGAATAATTTTTAGAAAGGAGATATATCAAAATTTTAGTTTGTAACTGGGAATTAAAATTATTGTTTTAGTGGAGCTCTTAAGTAATAGCTATTTATTTGTAAATTAGACACAAAAATAGGTGTCTATTCTATAAGTAATGTTCAAATAATTGCATATTAGAATGTGCATAATTTACTGAGAGAGAATTATTATAATATTGTAAAATAACTGTTCTAACACTAAATATGTTCCACAAAGGAAAATAATAGATGCATATATTGTTTAAAATATTTATAATACTAATTAGTGCCTGATTGTCTCAATTTTTAACTGTATTTAAATAATACTGCATGTTATTGTTAACAATAGGTCTGATTTTAAAATTACAAAATATTTTTTTTAATCATTTTGCATTATTTTTCCAAAAGAAAGTATATATACTTTAAAAAAATTGTGGGAGAATTTGAATTTTTGAATTGAAATTTCTGATTATTGTAGTATTCTGAAATTATCTACTTATGTTAATTAGATTTTGTTTACTAGAGTGCATCAAAAAGCTGATGTTTTTTGACTTAAAATTTTAGCTGATCCTTGAAATAGTTCCTATAGTTCATCGAGGAAAATTTTAACTTAAATTTTTTGTAAATTGTATTATGAAATAAACATTTTTATTAAAAATCAAATTTTCATAAGTTGAACAACTATGACCTCTAAATTTAATGTCTTTCTTTATGAGCATAATTTCAAAATTTATTTCAATGTTTGAAATTTCTAAAACATCCTAAGTATCATTTTTATTAATGCCCGTTTTATCCAACCAATAAATCCTGAAATTATGAATGAAATGGATCCTCATTTTTAAGAACTCGCAGGTATAAAAAAAAAATAGTTCTTAAAACCAGAAATTATTAAAACAGAAAAGTAAAATTTTAAAATATTTTTTTCAAAACTAACAATTTTTGTAAATATAATTTTGAACAATTATTTAATATGCACTGTATAAGAAATATACAAAATAAAATCATTTAAATATCATTTTATTGATGAAAAAGCAGGAAAAATAATCTTTTATTTTTGTCTATTTCAAAATTACATTTTTTAAAAGCATATTCAAAAGCATTTATTAATTTATTACATTCTCGGTTGTTTAATCATCTGACACTTCTCACAAATTACATCAGAGTCGGCTTATAAAAAGTCTTGTATGAAATTTCGATCTTCAGTGGATTCCTTAGCTGAAATTTATATCATCTCAACTAAAACTATCAGATGAACCTTCTTAATCATCTTCAGTTATGGTGGTATTTTTAATAAAATCTGCTTGTGAAAATAATGATATGAATTGCCCCCTAGAATGTTTATTTCATGAGGCAAATACATGCCATGATTACTTGTAAAAATACGTAATGATATTTGAACTTGAAATTATTGATTATTCTCTAATATTTGGATTGTAAAACTACAGTTAGATTAGGTGGGAGAAATTTCCCACAAATTACTTCCAAGAAATCCAGGATTTCAATAGCAATAATTCAGTTAATGATAATTTGAATAATATGTGTGTGTGTGCATTTCTTGAATAAAAAATTTACTTCAAATTTCTCAACCATAAAAATCATGATAAAAGGCAAATGTGTGGAAATAAATTTGCAAAAAGATTTTTCAAAGTTTTAGTTTATAAATAGAAATTAAATTATTCCATCTAAAAGACTATTATTAGGACCAGTCATTGTTTGTAAAAGCATGAATGTTTGTAAAAATGAGCGTTTACTGTAACAAATCCTGAAACTGGTCTATTTAGATATTATCTGTATAGAATAATAATTTTTGTTTTTTAAAGGTTTGTTAAGTTCATACATAAATTTAAATCTGTACATCATGTAAAAATAGGAATGTGTTTTTTTCTCTTTCCTAAGTTAATTATGATGGAGGATTGGTAATCCCTATTAATTATTTTTTAGTTTAAACATTTTGTATTCCAGGTTATTCTCAATTTAATTGTATTATAAATAAGTTGGTAAAATTGTTTCTGTAATTTGATATAATTGCTTATAAATATTTACTTTTAGAAAATAATTTTGTAAATTTAATAATTGAAATTTGTCTTTGAAAAAGCTTATCAAATAATAATTTTGAAAACTTAAGCCTAATATATAGTAAATATTCATTTATCTATGTATTTAATGGGGATATAAATTTCATTTCTGCTTATATTGTATTTAAAAATAGTTTTTTTTAAATTTTTTTTTCATTAGAAATACCTGTGATAGTCTTATCTATGCTGTATCTAACAACTATCTATCAAAAACAGAATTTTAAAAAATAAAATTAAATCTGAACATGTTTTATATGAAGGTTAAAATTTTGATTTATATATTTCATTTCTTCAAAAATAAACATATTTTTTTATATAAATGATGTAAAAAGAAAAATGTTTAATATGTGTTCATTTTGAATATTCCACCCTTGATGGCGTACTAGATAAGATTCTCCCGATTTAGTCATTTTAATGGAGCTTAAGTTGTTGTTGTTATTGTTGTTTCCAATCCCTCAGCGTCAGCTAGATCAAATCCATGACACCATGAACCCTAGCGAAGTCGAGCACCAGTAGTGGATTTGCGCGAACATCCGCCAGAGTGAACCCCAAACAATCCAGGATGTGATCGGGGGAAGCCGGCCTCAGATTGCATTTATTGCACAATGAGAAGACTTTGTAAATATATCTTTGACTTTCCTTGTGAATATGGCAAAAACTTATTTCTACATCTTTTTAGTTGTAATGGACTACTTTAAAAGAATTCTATTAACCGACTCAGTGTCCACGATGTATCTGTTGTGTAGCAATAAACTGGTCCAAAAGCATCCACGTCAGCAGAGATGTGTCAGAACTTTCCTGTTCAAAGGTGTTCTTTGATGGCAGAGATATGTCACAGAGTTTTCACCAAAAGCAGTCATGACATATATTTCTGCATAGTAGAAACCACTTATTTTTTCTTTCCCCCTAATCGGTGGTTTGATTGATTAGTCTTAATCATTCGAACCACATTCCTTGGAGACTTTCCTTTGAAAACTAAAACTCAGCCTGAGTTTTACCCCAAATATCTAAAATAATGATTTTTTTTTTTTTTTGCCAAGATTCAACTTTAAAATTTAATAATCTATAAATTTACTACTTTAGAAATAAAATGCAATTTTATACAATACATATTATTTTTAATTTTATTTCCTAAGCTAATTGAATTAGGCAATTCTATTACACAAAAATTTTAAATCTCTATGCACTTTTAAATTACTAACACTTGCCTTCTTTTCTAAGTTAAATTTAGATAACTTTCCTTCTTATACTAATTGTTTCATACATTTTAGTTAATTTAAATCAGTTTTTAATAAACATTTTTATTAACTAGTTATTACTGAAATTAACAAATAAATTTTGTAAATGGAAATTATTTAATTTCCAGTCAAAGAGCTCATGGCTGTAATAGTAAAATCGAAGGGTTTTCCATAATTAATAATATTTACCCTAAGTTCTAATTAATATAATTAATTAAATTTGCATTTTTATTTTTGTGCATTGGAAAAAATTTACTTTTAAGTTTACTCTCTGCATATTACATTTTATTTCGTTGTTACTTTAATTTCTTTTAATATACACTTCAAATATTGATTATAAAACAGAAGTATCATCTTAAGACAATGGTGTAACATGATTGTCATAAGAGTTGGAGCCGATAAATTTATACCTGTTTTGACTATTATTTCTTTTCAATGAAACATAATATTGAATAATATATCAACAATATTTACTGTTACACCATATAAAGTCATTATTTTAATACATCAAAATTAAAAAGAATATTGATATTTTAAAATAATGACTAGTATTTCTTAAGTATCTTTGGAAATTTTCTCTAGTAAAAATGAAATTACAAAATTTCTGATATTATCTTTTCTGCTGTGAAAGTCATATTCATGATCATGATAAGATGTAATAAGTTTTCTACATGATGTAACAATAAGTTTCTAATAAAGAATTAATGAAAATAAAATTCCTTTCTTGAACTGCATTGCTAAAATTTTTAATGTAGAAAATAGTTTCAACTCTTCTATTTTAGAAGGTGTGTGAAATAGAATGATCCTTTCAAAATAGTGTATTAGTGATTAAATGAAATCTCATTTATGTTACATCTACTCAATTAAATGTTTAACTTACAGAAAGTAATTATTTTATTACCAAATTTATTTTTAAAATAAGCAAATTATTAATGTGTAAATTCTACAAATAATTGTCTTTAACACAATCCATAAAAGATATAAAAAATTTTTCAAATATAATAATCTTAACCAGAGAATTTCTTGTTGTAAAATCATGAAATATCTACTTTACTCTTGTTATTTGAATTAAAAATTAATTTTCCTGGTTTATCTTTTAAACATAAAATGGTATATTCCATATATGATTTATTGGGTCATTAAAATGATATTAATGAAAAATATAAATAAATTCATGAAAAATATAATTGAGATAAGTTTTAGGAATGACAATAAAATAAGTTTCTAATCAATGAAATAAAGAGTAAATACATTAAGAAAATATATATCTCTCAATCAAAATTCAAATTAAGAGACTATATTCTCTACAAAGTCTTTAATTAAGAGACTATAAAAGAGATATAATAAATAAATGTTTTCCCTTCGCGTGTGTGTGTAATACTATGTTGCGAATGCAGTATCATTATGTCAAAATACTTTCTTATAATGAAGGAAGAAAGAATTCACTGTATATTGTTTTATTTTACTTGAATTGAAAAATCATTAGAAAGCAACTCATTGTGATATTATCAATTTTCTTCATGTAAATCTGGTACTTTTGCCAAATTAAATAATACTCTTTTGTTTTTATTTTTTAATTATATGTATTTATTTAATCCTTACTGAATAAATTTCATTAAACCTCTGCAAACTTAATGATAAAGACAGTTGAGTATTGAAGGCTAAAATTATTTTTTCCAAAATTTTTATAAGTATTTGACAATACTATATCAAACGGATTCTTATATACGGGAGAGGAATTTGTTTTCCTGGAAAAAAGCTATTCATGTATGACTTCCTTTACGATTTAAGTATGTTTCCTGTTAGTCAGGGAAAGAATGAAAGGGAAGGATGTTAACTTATGTAAATAAAGCTTTTTGATTATTCTAAACAGATGAGAAATTGCTTTCTTGCCCTGATTCATTACCACAAATTGATGGTTATATTCTACTTTTGTAATAACTAAGAACTTATATAACAGAGCACTTTACATTCAAAGGTATTTTTGGAAATTTAGATCAATGAAAATCATAAATAAATCAATAAATTCTTTCCAGTTAGTTTTTGAAATTAAAAAATTCAAATCTAAAATCTAATAAATCAAATCCTAAAAAAAAAAAAAAAAAACATAAAAAAATGTTTTAAACTTATATTGTATATAATTTTCTATTTAAAGAAAAGACAAATTTTTTATAAAAAATATAACTGGAATATTTTTTTATAAATGACAATAAAATAAGTCTATAATCAATCAAAAAAAGAAGAATTTGCAAAGAAACTTAACAATTCTCAATTATACATAAAGTATCTTTAATTAGGAAACTTTATATAGTAGAGATATATTATAATTATAGAAAGGTTTTGTATTCGTAATATAATAAAATATTACGAATGAAAGAATTTTTCATAAAAATATTTTTATAATGAAGCAATAATAGCCTCTTAGTATTTTGTTATATATTATGTAAAATTAAATAAAAGTGAATAGAAACTCATTATAAATTTATAAGTTTTTTTTGTACAGTGATTTTGCCAAATTATGTTGTAAGGATTCTTTTGTTTTTATTTATAATTATACATAAAGTTCAGTTCATAAATGCTAGATTAATATTTAAAAAATAACTCAAGTAATCCACTTATGAAAGAAAATATTCCATTTATATTGGAATAAATTAAACTTAACAGCTTAAGCTTCTTAGTAGTACATACACTGAAATATATTTAAATTCTTATCAACAATTAAAGTTAATTTTCATTTGTTGTGACAAGTGATATTTTATCTAAAGTTGTTCAGTTACGAGTTGAAAAAACTAATTTAGCAAATAAATTTGAGCTTTAATGCTTTTAAATAAAAAACAAAACTTATCTATTGAAAAAAGAGCATTAAGTAATATATATTTTTAGTTCGATTAAAAAAAATTAAATAAATTAATAATTTTAATAAATTTCTAATTCATTTAGACTGTTGAATCTTAAAAATGTATAAATAGTCTAAATCAGCTTTGCTATGTGTGCTGAAAGTATTATATTAAAAAGGTTTGAAAAATATTTATTTACTTGCATTAAATAATTATTAAGTTTCTACTTCTGTAACTTTTAAAATGAAATCAATGTGACATAATAATGTTGCTTGAAGTACATTGTTAAATTTTTTATCGTTTAATTATATCAATTATTCGCCTTCATGTTACATAGCCTCTGAGCTTTTAAGCAACATACCAACTCTGCTATTAGTATAAATTACTAAATAACTGGATATATTTTTCAAATCACTATGAGGTCTAACAAAGTGTTTAACTCCAAGAATTGAGAAAAATGTATTTTTAGATAAAAGGAAATGTATAATAAGGATGGCAATAATCTCTCTCTCAAATAATGTAAAGTGCTTTGGAAAATTTTCTTAAAAAAAAAAAAAAAAAAAAAAAGTTTGTCACATCTATTGAAAAGATTTAATTTAAATTCCTTTGAATTTCAAATTCATTTTCTATTCATCATTTTCAAATTCAGATTGCTTCATAATAATAGAATATTATTTTGAGTTAATGAGAATAAGTATATTGAATACTTAATAAATAACATTTTTTACACAATTTATTTTTCGTCCATGACTTGGAATTATTTTCAATTAAAACACAACTTTAATTTAAATATCTTGTTAAAAATATTTAAGTAATATTTTTAATATAAAAGAAAAAAATTGTAAAAGTATCAAAGGATTTTATAATATTGTTTTAGGATGTAAATACATAACAAATATCATAATTAAGAAAGTACATAATCAGCAAATATAATGTGTTAAAATTTCATTAATTTAATTTATACAGAACAATGTTAATGCAAGTTTATCTACATGTAGTTTGCATTAAAGAATTGTATTTTTATAAACAATAATACACGAATGAAAATTAATCCTTTTTTTTCGTAAATATTCTTTTGGCCTTAACAAAGTTTTTAAATCTGGGATGAAATTAATTTTTCAGATATAGTATAAACCAAGAATTTCTCAAAACATTACACACATTTATTCAGATTGTTATGCAATTTTTCTCTTGTTATGTTTAATTGTTTAAACTCAAAATATTTAGATAAATAAATTAAAAAGCTTTAATTAATTTTTTTAAAAATAACATTATAAAAAAATTGAAAAATATTTAGGCTTTTTGTTTTCATGTAAACACTTACCACACTAATAACTACATAGAAATATGTTCATATAAAATAAAAAATTGTTTGTGTTAAGATAAATATAATGTGAGAAAACTCATTTTTACAAACATTTTTCGTAGTGTTTTTTTATATACATTTCTAATATCTTTAAGTGAAGTGATATATTTATTAAGTAATAACTAAATAAATTAACAAATTTTTAAAGTTTTTTTTTAGAAATTTTTGATGGGATGCACGAAAAATAAAGTGACTACAATTGCCTGAATCTGAAAAGATTTGTAAGAAATTAGAAAATTGTTCTTAATAAGAACAAGATAAATTAGAAAAAAATCAATTGGCAGGGAAAATTTGAAATAAGTAAAAAAATTAAAAATGGGAAAATTGCTTTAAAAATATTATATTCATATGTATATTATTTATTTTACTAAAAAATATAATTTAATTTAAAAACTTTGTGACTTTCTTTTACAATTTTAAAAATATTTATAAATAAAAATGTACTCGCTAACAAAAAATGACAAGGTAAAACAAAAATAAATTTTAAGCATTTTGTTTCATATATTTATTAATTTTGTAATGTATTTGTTAAAGAGTATTGAAAATAATATTTTATCTACATATTACATATAAAAATATTGTGTTCTGTTTCCTAAATTTTGTACTTTTTTATTTGTATTTATATTTATTTTTTCAATCATAATTATAATTTTTATTCTGAAAAGTAAGTTTAAATTTAAGGAATATAATAAAATGGAAATTTTATAAATAAATACATCAATGGAAAAAACTTTTATTAATTCAAGTTTAAATTGATCTCTATAATTAATGTTGATTATAGGATTAATTAAATAATTTTTTATTTGTCATCTCTTGAATAATTAATGAGGATTTTAATTTTAATTTGATTCACAGGTTAATTGATTTTATTTTGTAATTTTTTGAAATATTTTTTCTTGAGCTAAAATCACATTTTCTTTTTAATTATGTGATGATTTATTAATACTGTTTGTTAATAATAATAATGTTATAATGTATTTTGATCAAAATTGTTGGAATTTATTTAATTTTTAATTTACAGAAAAAATGCTAAACTAGGTGAATGGTGCTCATTATTGCTACCAATATGCTTTTTTCCTTTAGCATTTAAATATAATGAAGGTAAAATATTATCTTTTTTTTTGTTATTGTTTTCTTATAAAAAAATATACTAACTCCACTCATTAAATATATAAAAATATATTATGTTTATTTGTTTATATATTTTACTTTAAAAATTCATTAACCTTTTTTTAAACAATTTTAAAAAATGTACTCAATTTTAGATATTGTTATCAAAATGAAACTACAAAATTATATCATTAATTACATTAGTTATTAAGATATAAAATATTGTTATAAAATGTACAATTAATAAATATATTATTTATTAATTTTAAATCTCATAACTATTTTATATCTAACAATCTTTATGCTTCATATTATTATCTAATTGTAAATGCATGCTTCATCATATATACGTTGCTTTGATTATTATATATCTTCAATATGAAAAGATTAATAAGTTAAATTGTTCAAATTTTAAACCATGTAGATTAGATTACTAATATTGATAAAAATTTTAATTGCGTCCAGTTATGTTTGGTTTTTATTTTTGTCACCAATTGTCAGAGTTGTATTTGAATATTGTGATTTCGAATATTTTTTCCATTTCCATATTACAAAAGGACAACATAAGGTATTTGAACAATTTTGACTTTGTAATTTATTAAATTTAACAAATATTAAAATATAAATTAATCTGCAATAAAATATTCCACTTTTACACTTCAAGTCCATAACATTAATAACAACTTTTTTTATATATAAAAATACATTTTTAATTAATCAAGCAAATTGCTGCCTAAAAAGCATTGTTTGTCATGTTACTAAACAGGTATGATAAGGAAAATTATTATAGCATAAAATCATTACACATAAATTAAAACATTTTTATAAAAACTTTTTTTAATTAATCAAGCATCACTTAAAATTGTTTTTAAAAATTCTTATATATAGTTGCCAAGCAATAGTAAAAAAAACTGGCCATAGCAGCTAATCAATGATGTAAATAAAATCATTTCAATAGTAACTTGTTTAATTAAATTGAGCAGGAAATGTGTGCTATAAAAAATCAGTATACAAATTTAAGTAATTCTCATAAAAAAGCAAATAAATAAGAAGAAATTTGATACATTTAAACTTATCTATGTACAAAAATTAATAAATATGTTACAAAAATATTTCATTATTATGTAACGTACAAAAAAACTAAACATATTCTATACTTGTATTTTCTTCACACAAATATAAAGGAATTTAAATTAAAAACCAGTATTTAAAATATGTTTTAAACACTGGCTGAATATTTTTTGGAAAAATGAAAACGTTTTATTACTTACTGAATCAAAAAATTAAAGTATTGCATTTTGTTTTCGAAATTAAATTCTGCTAATTAATATATTCTAAAAAATATGATTCTAAGAGTTCTGAGTATAGTTTTAGAACTACATTTTATCTTGTATACAAGTAGAAGGATGCATATGAAAGATTCCAGTCTAGTATAAAAAGCTATATCTGCTCCAACAGGTAGCTGATTGTGTTCAGTTTGTTATAATGCCAATCAAATTTCAGTAAGTGTGTAAAATTTGTATTTGAGAGGTACTGTTATCCTACTTTTCATCTTTAGTCAATGATCTTATTAGAATTATTGCATCTTATATCAGAAGTCTTATCAGTGCAATAAAAAACTTCATAAGATTCTTTAATACTTTTTTTTTAATTACTTTAATGAAGTTATAATGTCTTTTATATAAAAATCTTGGTTACATAAATATATAAAAGTGAAAATTAGACTTTAGTGTTAGGAAATAAATGCATGTTTCATAAATTATTTCATTAATAATAAGTAGAACTTAATATTTATCAGAGAAAGAGAAATAAAAGCATTTTTTTTTTTTCAGAATTATATCTGCTGTTATTAATGGTTAGTTTATGGTTCTGTGCACTTGACTTCTTGACTGTTGGAAAATATCTATCAAGTTTTGATAGTAAAATATATACCCAACCTTTATACCTAATGACAACTTTCCTCATTTTCTTTCTAATGTGGAAGTCATTCACTCCTTATACTTGTAAGTATTTTATATTTATTTTTTGTTGAATCTATCCTTCTTTTTTGTTGAATTTTTTTCCTTGAATATATCCTCTTTTCAGGAGTAAATTTGAGAAAAGTATTAGTTAAATTATCTGTCAATCTATCAAAAGTTCAACATTTTCATTTAATTGTTTGAAAGTTCTTTTACAGGGTTTTTAAGAAATAAAGAATTCGAGGGAAAAAATTGAAATCTATCATTTGCATATTAATTTTCTTTGATAATTATATGCAATCATTAATATCTGAAACATATGAGCAGAGTTTTTACTTATTAAATGTATACTATGAACAGTTCTCCATTCCTATATATACTCAAGTACCAGGTAACATTTATATCTATTTAATATTGCTTAGGACACTTACAAATGTGCAAAGTACTTTAACAGGACATGGCATGCATTCTATCAATGTCTGAGAGTATTTTAAATGCATTTCATATCATGAATCATGCTAGGTAATCCACTAATCTTCAAAAGTTTGAGGAGATGGTTTTTTATAAACACCTCATTGAGAGACATTTCACACATATTGTTATAGATTAAAAAGTAATCAATATCAATGTTTAACTTAACTACTGTGCCATATATGACAAAATATTCTTCTGTTTTATTATATATAATTTTTGAATGGCAACACTGTATTGTGGAAAATTTTTTTATAAATTTAACTCGATTTCTTGTTGCTTATCAGTTGTTCTTATTTTAAATATGTATTTATTAGAATTTTAGGTTTCACTTACTTGAATAAATAGTTGTTGATTTTAAATATATTGGTATTCCTTTCTCTGTAGAACTTCTAGTTCATTTGAGTGATTCTAAATGTGTTCGCAATTTTTACTGTTTGCTGCTGTAAAATATACTTTCTGTACTGACTGTCAAGTGGTTAGTGCTTTGGACTTTAGTTCAGCAGTTATGGATTCCAATCCTACTTCAAGCTTTGGATGTTTGTAGTGTTTCAGAATCTATTTTAAACTGTATATCCTTGTCTATAATTAGCCATGGTATCCAAAAAAAAATTCTTGCAAATTAACCAAACAAATCAAGATGCACTTAATTTTGCTCACGCCTAGAGTATTAAGTGACCCAATTGAAGTGTTTAAAGCTACAAAAAAAGTCCTGAAACTTCTCAGAAACAAACTCAATATGGGAAATGTTGCTGGAATTATCCAAATCTTTCAGAATATACAGTGGACATAAATGGTTGCTTGCATTTCTATTATCAAATTCATCTTTAAGTACATTCGATATCTCTAGTACTGCTTAAGACATTTTCTCCATACACTCATATATCTATCCATCCAGTACAATTGAGTTCTTGGATTAAGTAATATACTTCTGGTGAACATATTTTGACTTTGTATGAATCACTTCTTAACCTTTTTATTGCAGAAGTATAAAAATATAATAGATAATACAATTTTTTGAAAAATTTTATATAAACTTTGATGAAATTGAAAATATTTTTGACCTCTTCATGCTTCTTTGGATTTGTCTGTGATATAGTGTACAAATTAATTAAGTCAATATTATAAATATAAGTCTAGGTTCTGAGATTTCTACTGTTGCTTCTAATCCCATTTGGTGCAGCATTGCTACAGCAGATTAATGAGCCCCTCAATCCTCTGAAAATCAAAAAAAAAACAGCTGAAGATTCACTAGGAAATCTGTCTTATAGTAAATCTCAGGCACGAAAGAAGTTATTGAGGGTTAGGCTGAATTACGCTGCATTTACAACAAGTAGGATGGAGTTTACACGTGCCATCAAATTTAAAGCCACAAAGATGGCCACTAGCAAACCTAAAATATGTAGTCTGGTCAGTTTTAGAATCTTTGAAAGCAATGGAATTACCAGGACCACCAGAAATCAATCATGAGCAGGTGGAATGCTCTAGATATCCAGACACTTCTTTTACGAATAGAATGCAACTCAGTATAGGTGAAAGCAGCATCAGTTGGAGAAGGACTAGCACCACCCTTTTTAGTCAGGACAGCTTCTATTGGCTAAGGCCTGTTGCACCCAAGGGTAGAAGATTGACTTAACACTATTGCCTGTTAGTGTTGTTGCCTGTTAACAGTATTGCTTGTTACTGTTAGTTAGCTAAGGAAAATGGAGTGGCCTTAATACCTAGGGGGGGGGAGGGTCATACCAGGAGTGAAAAGCTCCTAATGTACATCACCCAGTCCTCTCAGGAACAACCTGTTGCCATGATGAGACTACTAACAGGACTGAAGGGGTTTGAGATTTCTTTATGCTTCTATATAAGCAAGTTATAATGTATTCAATCAGAACTGAAAAGCTTTAAAATAATTTTAGGTAAGTTCATAGTATCTAGGTATGTTATCTTGAATAATTTAAAAAGTTGTTTAAAGGAAAAAGTTGCTTAAAGTTATTGTTTAATGGAGCATATTTTTTACTCTTTTCCAAGATGTACTTAATTAAAGAAAAGTTAGTTTACAATAATTCTAAAGATATAAGTAATTTGAAAGTTAAGAATTTTATCATTGCAATTGAATAATTATTGGAATTAGTTTTATATTTCTGTTGGAATTTGAACTCAAAACCAAAAAATAACCAGTGACTTTTTGAATTAGTTTTTATAATTTTTACCTGTTATTTAATTTTCATGCTCATTTTTTTCTTGTTGATAATTTTTTCATTTCAGTTTCTTCTTATTTTAGCATTTGAATTTTGCCTTATTTCATTCTTAAATCATTAGTTCTAAGAATGCATATTTAGGAAATAAAATAATTTATAATATGCCAATTGCTTATTCTTTGACATTCTTCCCATATCTGTTTTTAGGCTTCTTCCATTCCTTTGTGCTATGTTACATGGCAGTCTGGGGCTACATGTATGTAAAGACGACTTTGTTAAAGTATTGTCCTGGTAGTTTCACATTGGGTGAAGCCCAACTTTTGAGTCAGAGTGCTCTTTTATTTTTATTAAGTTATGAATATTCATTACTTAAACAGGTAATGATTTGTTTTTTATCTACTTATTTCCTTAAAAATATGCATATTATCAGCATTATATTACTATAGAAATTAATTTATAATAATATTTTAGGTTTTAAATCGTAAGCCTTAAATCATAAATCTTTTAATCGTAAATCTTTGCACAGTTTGTTTTGGGTTTTAAAGCGTAGACTGCAGTAAATTTTTATTTTAAATAATTCATTGATTCTATGTCATAAGTCATAAATTAAATTGTTAATATCCGAGGTCATTAGTGGGATGGTCGCGTGGACTACCTAAAATGTCTTCGCAGTCTACCAGTCGACCGCGGTTGACGTCTTGGCCACCTCTGCTATAGAGTCATTGATTTTTGAGCAATAATTTTTAAGGAATATATTTATGCATGATTTGACAATGAACAATTTTATTTCTTCAGCAGCATGTCCATTTTCACATTTTTCAAAAGGAAAGTAATCAGATTCATTTAGAATCCTTCTAATTATTGAAAATGCACATGCTCCATGATTTGAACATTTAAGGAATTCCTTTTTATATTCAATAGATAACAGTTTACTTTTAACTAAATAACAATAAATTATTATAGTTACAACATGATCAGAAGGGTATTTTAATCCACCTCTGTCCATATTTTTTATAAGAATAGAAGAATTTGTATTCTCTTCAGCATTAACAATAGAATCATTTAAAACCAGAGTGACATCTTTTTCAGATATATTTATTTTCAAATTATCATCTATTTCATGTTCTTCAACATAAGAAAAATCAATACTATTATTTAAAGACAAAGAAATTTTATCATGGTTATTTGATGTAAAAATATGAGGCATTAAACTGCGTATTCTCAGTTTCTTTTCTGTTTTGAAAACCTGTGTAATTGATATATTGTATTGACCACCTGTAAGTTGTCTATAAACACCAAACCTTTCTTCAAGGGAATCTATTTGAAATTTTCCAGTTAATATATAATTAAGTTTAAGCTCATTTATACAATATGATGCTATTTCTTTAATGGCTTGTGTTGTGTGTTTTAATGCTTTGTGTGTTTCCTTTGTTAGATGACCAGTGTCTGTTTTTATTTTTTCCCATGTATCAAGCCAACACCAAAATGCATTCAAATATTGAATTTTTTTACCAGATTCAGATGATGTCAATGGTTCTTGATACCAATTACATTTACGACTACCTTTATAAATAGAATGAACATTCACGATGGGTGCAGCTTGTCCTTATTTGGACTTTGCGCCATTAAAACCAACCAACCAACCATTCACTATGTCCCATCAACTAGTGATAATTTTTATGTACTCAGCTGTTGTATCAAAATTTGGAAAATTGAATTTAGAAGCTGCTAATTTTAGGCCCTCTACAACATAATGATTAAATACATTTACAACCAGCTGAACATTTTGACGTTCTAAGTTAGAAGGTCGCAAAAAATTTACAGTTAATGTGTGGCATATTTACACCAGTTCATTTGACTCAGCTTCATGTACTTTTCTCAATAATGATGAAGATGCAAGTTTCAGTTTTTGACTTGTGTCACCAGGTCTATTAAAATTTGGATAGTACATACAAACTTCAGATTTTTTTTGGTTTAACCAATTATTACATATGCACTTAAATAAATGTACGCTATCAAATATAAAAAATAAAGGTCTTGATATGTCAGAAGGGTGCTTATAAACTATGGAATGGAAAGTTTTGGGGGATCTAAGAAAAAAGGTACCGTTCTGCTATTAATTGCTTTATTGTCACTAGATATGCAAAATACAATAAAGCCAATTTTTTCCAACCCAATAATGAGTTTTTTTAAAATAGAAAATAAAATTTCAGCTGTTAATTTTTTGACAGGAAAAATATGCACCACATCCTTATACTTGGAAGTAATACTTTGCACCATAAATTCATACGCAGTTGTTGCCAAATCACAATTATTATGAGATGTACCTAATAATTGACCTCCTTTGTAATCTAAATATGGCTTTATATGGATCTCATCCATTAATAACACAACTTTTTTATCTTTTACTTCCAAAAATAAATATTTTTCTTTAATATAGGAAAGTACATTTATATCTATTTGCTCAATTTAAGGATTTAAATTATAATTTGAACATAATCGTTTTGTTGTATTTGGATGTGGTAAAATTAAAGAAGAACAATTGTATAAAGATCTGTATGCATGAGGGGAAATAGAATATAATAAAGTACATAAAATTAAAAAATTTGGACTATATCGATGGCAAGTAATATAACCTTTTAACAAAGAAATTTGTTCCTTTACAAAACATAAAGAATCTCTCTGCAGTTTATTTACAGTATTTTCTGACAAAAAGGATAAAATATTATCAATTAAGTCATAGAAATCTGTTTCATGATCTTCATAATTTTCATTTAATTTAATTTGCTTTATATTTTGTAGTATATTACTAAGATCAATAACATTATTAATATGAAATGGTAAAGAATATTTACTTACTTTTTTTACTGGCACATTTTTAATAAAACCATTTATAGTCAAATTTTCATCAATAACTACAGAAGCACACAAATTTGGATATGGATTACCATCAATATTCAAAAACATAAAATTACTTTTTTTATTGACTACTCTCCAAAAATCCGGAATGTCTACATTTTTCAGACATTTTTCCATTTCTTCTAAATTCGCAAAATAATACTTTTGTTTGTATTGTAAATCACTCTTTTTACTTTGAGCGATTGCTTCACTCAGTTGTGTATTTTCAAATTTTTGCTGTTTAGTTGAAGTATCCTCTCGATGACATATTTCATTTGTTAAATAAATGGGGCATCCTTTGAAGATACATGGTACAGCATTAGGATGTAATTTTGGATTTTGTAGGTTTACGATGATTTTTTTACCATTTTTCTCATCAAAAGCTTCACTAGTTCTTAATATATCAGTTGGTTTAAAATGCAGTTCACACACCTAGAAGTAAAATTTAAATATAAGAAAGCTGATAAACATGAAACAAAGAAGTAAGTCTTTCTTTACTAATTTCTATTTGATACATTTTCTATTTGATATGATCATTAGGATACATTTAGAAAATATTTCCAAAGAACTATGAGTTTAACAATTAATCTATTACTCATTCTCTTTTAATCTCAAACATGCTTTTATTATTGATAAATTGAAAAACAGATGAATGTTTTTCTATAAAAATTTTAATTTGAATGATAGGATTTTGGGCATAACAAATTAAACAAAATTCCACAGGAATTTACTTTTTATTTGAAGTTTTTTATTATTATTAATATTATCAAAATATTCAAAAATAAAATACGAAAGGAATTATTCCTTTGAAACAATAAATAAATAAAATTAATAAGAAAACTGACATACATGCAACAAAGAAATCTCAGTATTTTCTTTTCTAATAATAGATTATCGAAACAGCAACATTAAGATCATTCTGAAATTAATTTCGAAATAGCTTAGAGTTTAGTATTATTATAGTTCTCTTTTATCCCTACACATTTTATTGTTTTTAATATATCGAAAAATTGATAATTATTTTACTTTTCTATGAAAATTTATATTTAAACGATAGGAATTTAATGAGTAGTAAATTTTAAAAAAAATTCCATAGTAATTCACTTTTAATTTCATTTGAAGCTTTTTATTACTGTTATTGAAAAAAATCAAAATTGAAATAACTAGCTAAACATGATGCAAATGAAACAATAAATAAAATTAATTTACTTACCCTGGAATGTTTGATCACTTCCAAGTTTTCTCACGGAATTGCGCGAATCCATTGGCGTTTTAAACCTTCTTCACGTGGGAATCGAAATAGAGAAACTTTGGGTCCATTATCACAGTTGTCTTTACAGGCAGTTACACAATATTTATAAGGCATATTTTTTAATACTGTTTGAATACTGTACGGAATAAAAACAATATATTTTGAAAAATATGTCGAAAATGAATGATTAGTTAATGGTAAACAACACGGTAACAAGTCTCTGTTCAAGCGTCACTTAGAAGAAAGCAATAGCCTGCGGATGCAACATCACAGCCATTTGGTCACGTGGTAGTCAAGCTTTCTTCTATTAGAAGGTACTGGCCCATCCCACAGCTGCCTCCAGGAGGCATTAAGACAATTAAGAAGATGGACTAGGAGGGAACAGGAACAAGTAGAGAAAGTCTTCTTTCCATTGAAGAATCTCAAACATTTGAGATGGCCACAAGAGGCCTGGGGCCATTGCATGACAGGGACAGATTAGGACATTTAGCAGCATACCAGTGATGAATCAAGGAGACGCCATGCAGAGAGCAATTGCTGTCTATTCAAGGAATGGATTTCTGAGGGCTTAAGCTCATTTGAATTCTTGAACTATGTAACTAATAGTAAACCTGGTTAATAAATTGTATGTTCCTTCCTTTAAAAATAGTTAAATTTTTTAATTTCCATGTATCAAATTAATCTAGAAAAGCTAAGTTCGCTCATTGGGTATAGTTTGCCAATAAGCAATAAGTTCAACAAACACTTCTAAAATGAATATTTACTTTAAAAATGATATTCAAGAAGAATTTACCCACAGTCAAAGACAAAGTCAAAGTCACTACAGTCAAAGACCCAGACTTCCTTTTTGATAGAGTACAGTATGTTAATCAGCATTACTCATTATGCTGGTCCACATTTTAGGAAAATGTTTCTTAAAAATAAAATTGCAAACTTTTGAGAGTTTGCTGGAGTTAAAACCTGTTTATATTAAGGAATTAACATTGGAAAAAGAAGCATTTTTTGTTATTCCTATAAAATACTATTTTCTGTTACACATGATAGTAGTAATGACAATGATTTAAAATTGTACTCAATTATCATAAACTTTTTTAATCCCATTCACAATTCAATTCAAAGCTGCTTTTTGTCATTTTCCAATTTATCAGGAGATGACAGGGGAAAATATAAACATTTTATTTTTAAAAGAAATTGAACCATTAAAAATTCTTTTTGAGCATTGTATTGTATTTGGAGCTGATAATGCAATAGTGTGCATAAAAAATGTATAAACTATTGGGTATTCTTATCATTTGAAAGTTTTCATTGCTTGTAGCATCTCTGAAAAAGATGCTAAAAGCTTGTTAATTAAATTTGATGAGGTTATAATTGACATCTACTATTATTTAAAAAGTTCCGAAATGTTGTTTTCGTGATACTTCATAGCAACACAGAATGTGAAAGATTTTTTAGCTTCATGAAAAAAAAAAATGAATTTAAGAAGTCACTATTTAATAATATCTTTGTAAACTTGCTTGTGAAATTTTAAAGTGATGGATTATGATAAGAGCAAGAGTTCATTAAAAAAAAAAAAAGCTAAAAATGTTAGAAATGCCTAAAAAGGCCACACATGTGATCTCTTAAAAATAAATTTATTTAATCAAAAAAGTGATTTTGTGTTTTTTTTTAAATTATCTTTTTTTTTTTTATATATATATATCTAGAATTTATATTTCATTGATTGACAATATGCATTTCTAATTGCGAAGATTTTTTTATTTAATTTAGAGAAACTATTATAGATGTGTAACTTAATTCTGTTTAGATAATTTATTAGGAAATGATTGATGTAAATATTTTTTGCAGATTATATTGGTTTCATTGTGTAATAGAAAACATTTCCCTATAAATATTTTCTTAAATATTCAGAAAGGATAAATAATGTTGTTTTATATATGCATTTTATATTATATGAATTTAGTGCAACGGAAGATTTATTTTTAATCAATTAAAAATATAGCATAGATTAAAGTTAAGCAATTAAACTAATTAAAAAACAAATCAAAAAAATATGTGTTGGGTACACATGCATAATTTTAACTCTCAAAAAGTTTTACTTTAGTACTTTTTCAAAAGTTAGCAGTATGTGAAAGTATATTTCATACTTAATGTAAAATTTACACTTTCATTCATAAAGTTAATATGAATTAATTGATAATGGACTAATTACTATACAAATTATTTGGGACTTCAATTCTTGTTGAAGTTTAGCAATAAACCATTCACATCTATTTATCTCATAAATGTTACTTTGCACTTATCATTATTTCTCCTAATAAACATGCACCTAAGTATTAGAATAAAAATAAAACATGTATCTTAGATTATTATTATATTTTTTGATGTGATATTTTTTAACCTTCTTCAAAAAAAATTTAAAAAAATTATTTATTGAAGTAAATGTGTGTTTTTTTTTTTTTTTTTTTTTTTTAAATTTTCATTTACGTTATATTATATATTTTTTTCACTTTAAATGACTTTGAGGTGTTGAAAGTCAAATGTCATTAATATTTGTATGTTATAATTAAAAATAAATTACCATAATTCACAAAACATAGTGAATAATAACATATAAATAAATATAAAATATTCTTTTTAGTTGATAACTTTAATAAAAATCAATTGTTGATAAAGGAAAATGATTGAATAGAAATCTAAATACCAAATTTATAAAATTAAAAAAAAAATGAATTATTACTGTTAAAATATAGTTGATTTTCATTCGAGAACAAAATGCATGGTAATTTATAGTAAATGATTAAAACTTCAATTTTTATTTATTTGGTGACTTTATGAAAGAATTAAGATATAGGTAAGCACATTGAGTGGTCAAAGAGTACTGTTAAAATATCATGGTTGAAGAAATATAGGATATTACAACACTAGTTATTACTGGGTTATAATATCTATCTAAATTGAATATCTTGGTATTACATGTATATAAGATATTTTATCCGTGAATATATCTTGATGAAAATTTAATTGCCTTATTAAAGTAAAAAATCTAGTACATAATAAATGTATTTATTTTTATTTTTAAATTTTCCAATTCATTGTTTATTAACACTAGCTTAATTTAATGTTATAAAATTGTTTTTTTTTTTTTTTTTTTTTTTTTTTTTTTTCTTTCTAAAATTAAAGATTAATTTTGTAATCTTGAATTGTCTGTGAAAATTTAATTTTGAAAGGAAAGTATGTAAATACAAAATGAAAAAAATTCTTTCTGAATTTATATGTTGCCCTGCTTTATAAATTTCAATATAGTGTTACATTAATTAATATGTCTTTTAAGGAAAACTTTGTGCATATATTTTTTAAGAAAAACTTTTGTCTTTCAAGAAATAATTTTATCATTTTCTTAATTTTAAATAAAATGATTTTAACATTATTTCCAGTTATTTTTCATTGTAATGAAATTTATTTACAGAATAAAGCTTAAAAATGAATATAGTTTAAGCAATTTGTTATAAAATGAATATTGCTTAAGTTTATAAAACGGTCATAAATCATTTTTTTTCAATGGCCAGGCACTGGGTTGCTAACTCTTCGCTATAATAAAGCCGGGAATATCTACCCATTTAATGTTACCCATTGAGTTCCAGTGAACCGAGTCACAGAGGCAAATAGTATTACTCACATCACATCACCATAAACCTGTTTATAGGATCTGCCACATTCATCCATCATCTTAAAAGAAAGACCAAGGAAACAGAGAGAAAGGAAATGTCCATGCTCAAACCGGGATTCGAAACTCGGGACCTAAGAGTCAGGAACGCTAACCACTCGGCCATCATTAATGTTTTCTTTTATATGCTGTTAAAAAATTTTCTATTAAAGCATATGAAGAGCTAATAATTATCTCAGACCAAGTTGTTATTTATCATCACTAAGACCAAATTATTATTTTAAATACATGTTTTAAAATCATTTCATTATTTTTAATGAATTTAATTTTTCACAAAAACTAATGAAACTTTTATAAATTTCATTAAAATGTATTTTAATTCAAATGAAGAAAATATTAAATAAATAGACAATTTTTCTCCTTAAAAAATTAAAATATGTATTGACAATTTCAAAGAGTAACAGTTTGATTCTTATTTTTGGCATGTATTAGTCAAATATTTCAGTATGCATTTGATGTCATAGGGGAATCGAAAATTTTACTCTTCAACCGCAATTTCATTGTACCCCTTGTCCATAAGAGATAAAGAAAAAGATGTAACGTAACAATGTTTCTGAAAGAAATAATTTTTTTGCCTGTTTAAAATGTAAATTTTTAATTTAAGAATTTCTCATCTTTAAATTATGCAGATATCAATATGTTTTATTATATGTGTAAATTAAGTACTTAAAAATTTTTTTTAAATTAAATCAGTTTTTGAAATTTGTTTTGAAGGTAATTGTTGACCTTTTTAAGCATGTTTGTTATGTAACCAATTTTTCAATAAATTTTACCTTAATGCTTGATTATGTAAAAACATAATATAAATTATAAAACAAAAACAGCAGTGAAAGTTTGAATTTATATTCTATGTTATGAAGCAAGTATAATTTGAAAAATTTAAAAACATTTCTACACTTGAGAAGTGATGAATTCTATACAACCTTCTTTATAATGTGCATTAAAAATTTTTCCTTTTTCTGAAATAGGGAAAAGTCTTTAAATGTTTGGAAAATTTAATGCGAAATGAAATGCCTTATTTTTAATTTATTCTTAGTTCTTTATTGAACTACTTTTAAATTGATTTTGCCTATCTAAAAGTATGTATGATTAAATAAACCTAAAAATTATATGCTTTTTTAACCTATAAAAGATTTATTTAAAATTTTAATTTAAATAAAAATATTCAGCTTTAAATAACATTATATAATTCAAAATATACTCTCAAGTTAAAATTTTATTTTACATGCTTTAAAATTTTAAAAAAAATTTTATTTTACATGCTTATTTGAATTTTATTTTATTCTACACTACTGGCCATTAAAATTGCTACACCAAGAAGGCGACATGCTACAGACATGAAATTTATACGAAAGGAAGAAGATGCTGTGATATGCAAATGATTAGCTTTTTGGCGCATTCAGACAAAGCAGGCGCAGTAGCAACACCTACATTGTGTTTAAATGAGAAAATCGTTCAGCCGGTTCCTCATACACAAATTGCATTTGAACGTTGTTGCCTGGTGAAAAGTTGTTCTGATGCCTCATGTAAGAAGGAGAAATGCATACCAGCACGTTTCTGACTTTGATAAAGGTCGAATGGCATTGTACTGGGATTGCGATTTATCTTATCGCAGTATTGCTGCTCGCGTCGGTCGAGATCCAATGACTGTTAGCAGAATATGGAATCGATGGGTTCAGGACAGTAATACAGAACGCCATGCGGGATCTCAACGGCCACCTATCACTAGCAGCCGAGAAGACAGGCATATTATCCGCATGGCCGTAATGGATCGTGCCCTACGTTTCAGCAGGATAATGCCCGACCGCATGTTGCCGGTATTGTACGGACCTTCCTTGATACGGAACATGTTCTGCTGTTGCCCTGGCCAACACGTTCTCCAGATCTTTCACCAATAGAAAACGTCTCGTCAATGATTGCCGAGCGACTGGCTATTCACCAAACGCACATCACTACGTTTGATGAACTGTGGCATCATGTTGAAGCTGCATGGACATCTGTACCTGTACATGCAATCCAATCTCTGTTTGACTCAATGCCCAGTCGTATAACTGCTGTTATTACTGCCAGAGGTGTTTGTTCTGGGTACTGATTTCTCAGGATCTATCCAGCCAAATTTTTTGAAAATTTAATCACTTGTTATTTCTAGTATAATATATCTGTCCAATAAATATCATTTTGTTATCTGTATTTCTTCCTGGTGTAGCAATTTTAATGGCCAGTAGTGTATATTCTTTTAACCCCTTAACCTACAACTATGGGCATAGCCTATGTACAATGATCAGCCCAAATGTAAATATTGCGGGCATAGCTCATAATACGATGATTGAGTCAAACATAAGTATTAGCAGAGTGGCCCTCTTGTGGAATATTTCATATGTCATTATAGTCTGATCCAATAATTGTGGTAGATACAAGTACTACAAAAAGTTTATTTACACAAATATTAGTAATACAAAATTAATAATCTACAATTGTGTGATATAACTTGAAGTATTCTGATAGATGCAAAGGAACTTTGCAATACTGACTCAGAAAGCTCTTTGACAATAATTTCCAAATCGCTATCATCAATATTTTATCATGGCCTGTATATAATTTATATTCGTAACAGTAGCCTGAATAAGACTTTCATATAAAATTTAACACCAAACCTTATCCTTTTTGATGGGTTAAATAGCTTATAGGATAGGCACTCCTTGAATTTCATGAACAATTCATCAATAGCTATGTCTTTTTTCATTATGTACACTTTTTTTAATTTTTGGTTAAGAAAATTGATCACTGATTTAATCTTGCTCAATTTATCTGTATTGGCAACTATATTATTGTTTGAGAAATGCAAATATCTTGTAATTTGCAGTTATCTTTTCAAAGAAGTTGATTTTCTAAATATCAGCATTTTGATAACAGCTCTTTTTGACTAATTCATTTGTATTCTTGGTTTTTTTTTACCTGTTCCATTATTATGTCCATGTGAAATATCTATTAATTTCGGTATGATCTACAAAAAATTAAGTGTAGTGAACTTCTCTTGTTCTAAGTGGATTTGCTCATATTTGTTCTGTATATTGATTAGTTTCGTTTACTATATTGTTCCAGAATATGTCATCAAATATAAGATTAAATGTATCAAATTCTCTTCTACTTCCTCCTAATTGACATAAGGCTAATTGACATATGGATCTTATGCCTGGAGATATCCTATTTTTCTATATTTGTGGACTATTTTTTTCAAAGACAGGACTCTAGTAGTTGGTCATCATCAGATGTATCATCAATAACTGGTTTCCTACACTTTCTTCAAACACGATATATATCATGATTACTGTCACTTTTCGTAAGAAAATTATTAGCATTCTCACTGCTTTCATCACAAAATCCTTCTTTTTTTTTTTTTTTTTTTTTTTTTTTTTTTTTTTTTTTTTTTTTTTTGAGAACATCTTGTGGAGTTGCTTCTCTAGAATTTAAGAAAATAAATTTCGATTTGCAAATATCACCAAGAATAACTTCAAATTGACCACGCTATGAAGAGATAAAAGGAATACACCATGAGCCTTGTCTGTGGTATTTACAAACTGCGACCATCCTACCACGAGTGATGCCTGTAATGTTTATGATTGACTCGATTGTATTACACAAGTCATGTGAATGTGTAGAAGGCTGCCCAAACTTATTTAAATTTCTAGCCTAAAATTCTCAAACATAAATCATAGGCTAAAGGGTTTTATGTTAATTTAGTCTGTTCAAAAGCCAATGTGTTTCAAAATATTTTTTTCTTCCTATATATAGGTAGACACTTTATTATTTTCTTCAGATTTTGAAACTCTTCCTTATTATTTGAAGTTTTCACAGGTAATTTTTTAAATTCCATTTATCTATTGAAGCAACAATTATAATATCATAAAAAATATTTTTGCACATTATTTAGGTTTTACTTTTAGGCTCTTTGTTACTGATTTATTTGTTACACTCATTACCAGCTTTAAGAAATGGACAAAGTCTCATCACTTCTTGTGTCATCACTGCAGCTTTGATGGCTATTACTTGGAGCATTAGTCTGAAACAGAATTTCCTTATTTGGCTCTTAAACTTTTGTTTGAAAGATAAGAAACGGGTATTTATAGATTTATATATTATATATACTTCTTTAATTTGATAAATGTTTTTTATTTTATTTTTTTATTTTAAGTAAATATTTTCTGACTATCAATTTGTAGCAACACAGTGTGCTCACACATTTTTTTAATGATTTCAATATTTTACATTTAATTAAATATTAATTTAAAAATAAAAGTGTAATTGACATCAAATTGTTTTAGGGCATAATTATCATCTGCAGCATTAAAAATATTCTTGGCTTTAATATGTCACTCAAAAATAGACAATGAATGAAAGGCTATATTTTTGCACTATTTGAAGAGAAATACTCTTATTTAGTAATTAAAAATAGATGTAAAAATCATGGTTTTAATATTTCTATATGTAAAATAAGTGACTCAATTATCAGCGCTGCCAGAATAACTGCATATAGAATGAAATTGCAAAATCAGTGGTGTGATAAGCCCTCTTCTGGAAGTCATACTACTATTACCAAAAAAATCAACCTTCCAACTCTCCAAATGCCTTCAGACAGCATGGAAAGAACATACGTGTTTGAAAGACCATTCGTGGTAATTTTTCCTACCAGGGAAGAATGGAAAAACAGCACGATTGAAATAAAAAGCAATGATCTTATCTGGTTTACTGATGGATCAAAAAAAGGCAACCTTTAACTGGGGGTCTGTGGCGTAGCACCAAGATTCAGTCTTTATAAAGGGCTTGGGGAACATGCCACTGTCTTTCAGGCGGAGGTTCTTGCTATTACCAACTGTCTGCAGATAAATTTAATGAAGGGCTAAAAAGGTAAGCGTATTCTTATTTTCAGCAACAGTCAAGATGCATTGATGGCTCTTTACTCATTCCAAGTCAAATCAAAAATTGTAATGAAATGTAAAAATCTCCTTAAGGAACTGGCAAATGGGAATAAAATTATTCTTATTTTGGTGCCAGGGCATATAGGAATAGAAGGTAATGAAAGAGCTGATGAACTTGCAAAACAGGGATCCTCTTTCAATCCAATAGGAATGGAACCCTTTTGTGGGATCAACATGAAGACTACAAGGAAGGCCATTCAAAAATGGGAAAAACAGGAGATGAACAAAGTTTGGCGTGACTCTCCTGGATAGAAACGTGCAAAGAGCATGCTTTTCAACTCATCTGAGAAAATTGCATCTGAAATTCTTAGATTCCCAAGATTGAAGATTCAAGCAATTGTAGGCTTCATTACTGGGCACTATCATTTCAGGAAACACCTTCATACAATGGGGCTTTTTAAACAGGAACCAATTTGTAGGAAATACCACGCAGGTTTAGAATCAGCTCATCATATCCTATATGAGTGTGATGCTCTTGCCCTTACAAGATTCACTACTCTAGGTAATCCATATCCTAAACCCACCTAAACTCCATTGAGGGCCTATCAGACTTTATAAACAAAGTAGGTGACCCAAGACAATGGAACTAGGAAAAAATTGGGCTTGGAGCATGGTACAAAATGCAACAATGCAGAGGTGCCACATTTCTGACATGCTCAGAAGAAGAAGAAGAAGACTCAATTATCATGAAAGGAAAGAAATATCAAAATTTAGATTTGATTGGGAAAAAGACAAAAATGTGTACCACACAAAGGTGTACACATTTTATACCTCTTATTATTATATCTTTATTACCTCTAAAGTTGCATTTCATGTTTAATAGAAAAATCCTACTTCCCAAAGAACTATTGCAAGAAATCGAGGAAGTGAAGAGGTCTCTCAAGAAACTCTTCCATGATAAAATCGGTGCAAACAAGAATATGTTGAGGACTAGCCTCGTTGGAGTAACATTTTTTGCAGGTTAGGAAAAGTTTGGAACGCCCGCTAAAAGTGAGGCCCTTAGTGTGCCCACTGACAAATCTGCTGATTACGGCTTGGTCAGCACATGTGCCCTGAAAGTCAAGGGCACCACTGAACGCTTACGGGGGTACCAAATGTGATTTGGTGGGACAAGCCAGGTCTTATTGACAGTGTTTTTGCGGGTAGAAAATAATTCTGAGTAAGTGAGGGCCAGATTTAAAGAGGCTGGTAGGGAAGTACCCTCCTTAGCCAACTGATCAGCTCGTTTGTTACCAAGTAGACCCACGTGAGAGGGTATCCACTGGAAATAGATGTCATGGGAGGCTGACAGGTCCTTTAACAAAAGAAGGATTTCGACACTAGCTTGGTCTGTTACACTCTCCCTATTGCACAGGTGTTGAATACTGCTACGACTGTCAGTGAAGATCCAGATATTCCCGAAGGTGGCTCCAATCCTGATACTTTTCAGATCTGATAAAATAGCTAAAAGTTCAGTGTGAAACACTGAGCAAAAATCTGGGTTTCTTAATGATCTTAAATCTTGGCCTTCATGAGGATAAAGAGTGTAAACTCCACTCCCGGCATGGTGCTGGACGTCACCACTACCATCAGTATAGATCTTAAGATCTTCAACAGGAATTAGGTTTATAATTTCCAAAGCCAATTGCCTCAAGTGCTCTGGAGAATCATTGCCCTTAGTAACCTCAGAGAGAAGTGCAGTATGGAAGAAAACTCTGGGCAAGCCTGTAACGGAACTTACAGGAGTGTGAAGGAATTGCAGATCAATATTGAATTTAATCGCATCAAGCAAAAGGGCCCGAGAAAATTGGGCTGTCCTTCTTTAATCTTTGGTGATTTTTCCAATTAAGTAAAAGTTCAGCTCTCCTATTCTGAGTGCCCAAGCTAGCTAAATTGGCAAAGTATTTAATGAAGTTCGATTCCCTTCTCATTTCTAAAAATTGCAAATTAGTTTCATATAAAAGAATGTCTCTTGGGCAACTGTTACGCAAACCAGAAATTATTCTGGCTGCAGCCAGTTGGACTTTCTCGAGTTTCTGGAGGTTACTGGCGAATCACAGGAATAGACCTGGAAACCATATTCCAAAATGGGTCTCACAAGAGCAGTATAGGTTGTTCTAAGGGTATCAGGGCTGGCACCCCAGTCTCTGCCAGCTATATACTTTAGAACTTTAAGAAGTCTTCTACTCTTCTCCACCATAGAGTCAATGTGTTTATTACAAAGAAACTCTGGGTCCACCAAAACCCAACCAAACCCTTTTGTCATAGGGCATCCGAACTCTACCCATGGAAAGTTGAGGTTGGTAGTTATATAACTGTCTATTAGTGGTAAAAAATGAAGTCACCGATTTTAATGCATTGAAAAGAAGTTTGTTGTTTGCCGCAAAATCACTAATGGATTGCAATGACCTATTTAAATCAGTTCAAGAGAATCAACATCCCGGCCAGAAGACCACAGTGCAATGTCATCACTCAAGATTGCAATATTGCAGGTATCAGAGATCTTGTTCTCAACACCAGCTAAAAAAAATTAAAAAGAGTAGGACTTAAAACAGATCCCTGGGGGACCCCCTGGGAAAGTTTAAAACAGCGAGATAAAGAGTTGGCAACTTTAATATGTCTGTTACATAAAAAGTCAGATATCCAAGATAGAGCATTTCCCTGAATTCCGAAAGAGCTGTAAAGTTTAATGAGCAGTTTATTGGTCCAGATGCTTTCGAAGGCCTTAGTTAGGTCCAGGAAGGCTGCAATGGAAGGATGAGTGGGATTCTTGTTCTGCAAACAGTCCTTGATGCTCTGGCTGAGGAAGAGAACCTGGTCCATAGTGTTATAGCCTCGCCTAAAACCGT
>JAPDSC010068800.1:6918-17294 GCA_026290005.1 Latrodectus geometricus
ATTTTTTTATATTAAATACAATTTATATTCTCAGAGGATCCTTGTCATATTGCGCTTTCTACTAATGAATTTTCTAAGGAAATGAAAGCCTTTAGTTTTTGCATTAAATTATGTAAATATAATAAAACAATACCAAAATAAATAATAAAAGCGTTATAATAAACTTCATCATTTTTTCAGTAAATAAGAATTTTGGCAGCAGAGAATATGTGAAGCGTATATAAATGGTGATTTAATTTTCAACTTCATAATTAAGGTAATTAGAGTTTTCAAGATCTCCCTTTGCTCTTTATTATTAAATGAATCATTAAAATTGCATTTATTTTTGAAAATAATGCATAAATTTATGTAAAATAAACCAGGTTAAGGAATGAGAAATATTTCTAAATTAATGAAAGCAAAATAAGAGTTATTTAAAATCCCAAAGGTGAATCAAAATAGTCAACAAATATAAATTGATTTCTAAGGGAACTTAATTAAAAGTAAATTTTCTATTTTAGTTTGCTTTTAAATCTTCATTTCTAGAAGTTAATTTGTATATAAATTTTTTAATACGTAATTAAGCTAAATTAATGTATAGGTAAATTTGAAATATAAGTATAAGAAATGAAGCAAATAAAGTTGCTTGAAATTATGAATCCATCAAAATATTTTCTCTATGTTATTCAAGAAGCAATTCATCAACTTTAAATCTTTTCCATTTTACCACTGAAATTATTCACATGATTTAAAACAAATAATTTTTGTCAAAATGAATATTCTGAAAGAATTAGGAATAAATGAAAATATAACTTTGTAAATGTAGTTGTATAATTTCAAAAATAATAATAATTATATATTTTATTGATAAAACTGTAATATATTAATTATTATTAATCATTTATAAGCAAATATAATTTTATAATATAGTATATATTGTATAGAACAAAAATATTAAGAACATTTAATTATTCCCTTGTTTGTTCTTTTACTATACTTTTGCTTATTATGGTTTAGGTAAAATATTTCACGTATTTACATAAAAATAATCAGTCTACTTATTCTTTATCTATAAATAGCATTAATCGTACATTTTTCAACAATATACTTTTGGACTTTCAGATGAATTTTTCACGTACTTCTGATAATTCGAATATAGAAGATAATTTGGGTTAAAAATTAAACTTGCGAATTATTGCGAATAAAATTTTAATTGTTTCTTAAATTCTTTACGATTAAAAAGGACATTGTTTATCTATAAATTTCGTATTTCTCAATTATCAATCCATAATTGGTCAACCACTGGATTTACATAATAATTTAATAATATATTTTATCTAGAAAAGCTTAAGATACACATATTTATCTAAATCAACAGACACACATTCAAAAACCAAATTGCTTAATCTAAACATAAAACTATACTTCTACATCCATTGACGAGTTATTTGGCCAATACATTTCTCGTTGATATAGTTACCTTTTTTGCTTTTAACAACTTCAAAAAATATTTTGTCAATATAAAGTATTAATAAAAATAAAAATAAACAATTTTCTCTACTTTTTATAATTGATTAATAACTTCTATTCCATACGAAAATTTAATTCAATAAAACAATGGTAAGAAAAAGAAAAAAAAAGATTTACAAAAGTTTTCAGGTTTTAAAATTATTATTTTTAAAGTTTTTTTAAGAATAAAACTAATTAAAATAATGTTATTTTATTTTTAAAAACTGAGCTTAAAAGTAAAATAAAAGAAATAAATTAATACCTAAAAATTCAAATTTATCCCATGAAAAATGCTATAATGAACAGAATATAGTAACTAATGAATCGATGATTATTTACACCTGCCTCTTAATTATATGATATATCTTTTTCATTATTAAAAGAAAAATAATATTTGATAATATTAAACCTATTCTATTATATATTTTTGAGTATAGTAATTTCCTAAAGTGTATAAGTAAATTGAGACCAAAAATAAAACTTAAATTTCCTTTTATGAAAATATGTCATGCTTTTCCTGAGTTTTGGATGGATGCCATATCTTTAATAGTTAAAATAAACCGTAATACTTTAAAAAATTTCCTAAATAAATATATATTGAAACTTTTCTAAATTATACTGCTTGATTACATGTAGTAATTTTTTTTCTTTTTAGAATTTAAATGATTAATTTCTCGAAGAAAAGGCTAGAAATTAAAATAGATTTCCTTTTATGAAAATATGTCATATTCTTTCTAAGGTTTGGATAAATATTAATGCCATATTTTTTAATAGTTAATTATCAATAATACTTTAAAATACTTTTGATAAATAAATATATATTACTGAACTTTCCTTAATTACAGTGCTTGGCTACATATAGATATAAAACTTTAAGAAAATATTTTTTTCTTCTTTTTACAATTTAAATGATAAACATTAATTTCTCCAAGAATATAAATAAACTAAGACTAGAAAATAAACATAAATTACCTTTTATGAAAATATGTCATAATCTTACTAAGCTTTGGATGAATATTATAATGTCCTTTTTTTAATAGATAAACAGTAATACTTTAAAATATTTGGTAAATAAATATATTCTACTATAATTTTCTTAAATGAGAATGCTTAACTACATATTGATATAAAAATGCAATTTATTCTTTTTTTTTTACAATTAAAATTATCAACATTAATTTCTTGAAGAACATAAATAAACTAAGAAAATAAACATAAATTCCTTTTTAAGAAAATATATTCTATTTTAAAAAATTGGCCGTTATTATCAATCAAATACATAAGAATGATAAATCCTGATTTAATGTATGCATTCAAAGGGATTTTTTTCCAAATCTATGGAATCAAAAGAGGTTAAGCACGCGTTTCAGAGAAAATGAATAGTTACAAAAAGAAATATATCTTCTCAAATTCTAACTTCATTCTGAAAGAGAAAGCTCTTCAGCTTTAGTAGCTCAAAGCTGTGTCGATTTAAGATAATTCGTTTCATTAAATGGTAATAGAAACACCACCTTATTTTAAAGTTTTATAATTTAATTTGATTTCTAAGATCAGAAATAAAGGAGACTCTTAAAGAATCTAAATTTATCAAACTTTTACAAAGATATACTGCTTTAGAAAGTTACTCTTTCAGAAAAGAATAATAAACAATAATGAGAGGAAATGTTCTATGTATTAATTTAAAGAAATTTAAGGTATATTGAAGAGTAGTGAAAAAAATAATTGCATATCATATGTTATAAAACAAAGTATTAACATAATAAATTAAGGAAATGGATATCTAAATACTTTCTTTTAAATACAAGAACATTAAAATTCATGCTTTTGTCATAAAATTTTAGATTTTAAATGGTCCTTATTTTTAATAACAGTTATCGAAACAAATATCCTTGATGATGACTGTAGAAAACAGATACTAGTTTATTTAATTTTACATGATATGTTTTCTTAGAAAATAAAATGTTTATTGCATTAAGAAAATTCTTAAATTAAGGCAAAAGTAATTTCATAATAATGCATAAAGAAATCAATAACTATTAATGATGCCTTTTATCACAAAGTATAACTCAAACTTGAAAGTAATCATTTTTTAGCTATGCTATTAAATAAGTGAAATATTATTGACTTCAATTAATTAACTTCAATCTCGAATTTGAAAATATTTAAAACCAAGTAATATTAAGCACTACATTTACAATTATCAAAAGAAAAATTAAGTAATATATCAATATTCAATAACAAAAATATGTATATTTTTAAACTACAGTTGGAAATTTTATATGTGAATCTTTTGTTTTAATCTTTTGTTTTTTTGTTTAGAAAAATTAAATTGAATTTTATTAAAATGATACAAAAATTTTGTCTATAATTGAATATAATTCTTAATAAGATTCCAACATTAATAAAATCTAAAGTCAAATTTCCACGCATTTAGCATAAATAAATTTCTTTTTAATCAGTTTAATTTTTTAATCAGTTTTATTTTCTTATTATCAATATGCTTAAGATATTTAATTGAGTATTAAGAAATTATTGAGAAAAATTTAAAATCAGTGTTAAAAAGTGCTTTTATACTTAAGTCGAAGCCATCCGCACTAATGAATTCTCTTAGGTCACCATTAATTTTAAAGTGATTAAGTAAAAAAAAACTTTTTCTATCTCTTGTGTATGTAAATAAACAAATAATTTTAACAGCACAATTTTAAGCTTTTTGTAAATTTTAATCTTATTTCGACTTCTTTCTTAATAAATGTGTTCTCATATATTAAATTTTTGAAATTTTCAAATTTTATAATGGATAAAATAAATTTACTTGGATGTTTGAAGGTATTTATAAATATTTATTTGAAGAACTACAGATGTGAATTCATATAACTTAAAAGAGTTTGATTATTGCCAAACTATAATCAAATGATAAAAGTTGTGATATGCTCTACTAATTATTCATTAATTAGGTTTTCCCTCTGAAAGAGAATTTTTTAATTAAGCCTATGCATCAACTTTTTAATTTAAGTTCTAATCAACTTAATCTTCATGGCAAAAAAAATGACTTTTGTGCAGTTAATCAACAACATGTTTTTATTAGATCACGTGAAATGTAAAAATGGCTTTTGGGATTTTGCCTTTGTATTTTGGAAGTTCCCTTGGACATTTTCTTGGTCTGCGTAATTTCCAATTGTTGTCAAACCTGTATTTGTGCAATGTTTTTCTTTTTAGACTTTTTGTACGATTTTTTGAGTGTGTCTCTTTATTGTAATGTAAATTCTAACAGTTTCCCTATAACATCGATGCGATGTTTTTTATCATCTACACATGTATACTTTAAGACACTGTTAAACTTTGGACTTGGTCTTTATTTGCTACCAACAATCTCCTGATAATACACATGCAATCATTTCCGTTAGACGCTCTAGAAGAAAGTAATTCTCGTTCAGATCTTTTTACACGACTCACGCGATTAAAGATTCAATTTATACAGAGAATAAAGACAAACTTCCTTATTTTATTTTTAGATCTGTATGTGTGAACTAATAAATTGCTTTATTTTAAAATATATTATGTAAAAGTTAGTTATTTTTTTTTATTTGCTAAAGTATTTTTGTATATTTTTGATATATAATATACACTTGTTATCAAACACCAAGAAAAAATCACAAAAATGGTGATAAATCTCCCAAAACTAAGTCAATCTCTATAAAATTTGAATATATTTATAAATAAAAAGAGCTCAACAACACAATATTATGCAACACAGTGATGCTGCTGTCGGAATATATCATTTGCAAGGAGCATAAAAATGGATGTCTCAGAGCAAAGTGAATGTTGTCACTAAGCGTCTGAGATTAGAAATTTGGTATAGAGAAATTGTAACAATGGCCTCAAAGCATCATTAGATCCAAGCATTTCGATGACGAGCTACTATAAAATAGAAGGACAAAGTCAGATAAATGTGGCTAGATTGCTAAATGTGAGTCTGTCCGTGATTCATAGACTTTGACAACAATTTCTAACCATGGATTAGGCATCCAAGAAGTTATACCAAAGACTTACACTAGCTATCACGCCTGTCTATGACTGACATTTGTCATTATGCACACGAAAGAATAGAAAGGTAAATCCTACTGTATTCAGATACTCCCTCGTAGTATGTTCCGGAAGATTGGTATCTAGAACAACCATGCGTACAAAGCATAAACGTGATCGTGAGGCCATCAGTCATCTGCGTCCAGCTCACGTCATGCCCTAGGTCGGAAGTTCTCTTTACGGATGAGTCCAGGTTTAGCCTCGAAAGCGAACGTAGACTATTTTTTTATTTGGAAAGAATGCGGAACTCATTTTCAACCATCAAACACCCATGAAAGAGAAGCATACGGATCAGGCCGTGTCTGAGATTGGGACGGTATCTCTTTTGGGAAACGTACAGACCTCCCTGTCTTTTCCCGTTAAAAGGTAAATGCTCCTCTTATACAGAGGACATCCTGGAAGTTTACGTGAGCCCATATGCCGGAAAAGTAGGTAATGATTTCGTAATATAAGCTGATAATGCGAGACCGCGCATGGTTCTTATCATGATGCTTATCTTGAGCAGGCAACAATTGAGCGTTCTGTGGCCAGTTAGATCACCGAACCTTAACATAATCGAGCATGTATGAAAAGCTCTTGCACGTGTAGCTTCTCTAGATCCCGCTTTTAGCGCCCTAACCATGATTTCAACTGTCTTAGAAGTTCAATGGCTCGCACTTCTTACAAATTTAGTAGACCTCATAAATGAAAGCACCACAAATCGCTGCATGTGCTGTATTGCTCTTCACGGGAGATCCTAACCCAATATGAAAGGTTTTTTTATACCAAACTTACACCTTCCATTATGCTAATTTTTATTACACCATAATAGTCTTGTGATTTCTTTTTAAGCTATTTTGTGTTTTTCTATGTGTTGTATAATGTGTATAAGTTTAATTAAATTACATATAATCATTTTTGTGATTTTTCTTCAATTTAAGATAATCAATGTATATATGTTTGTCTGTTAATGTGTGTGTACATATTTTTTAATTTGAAAAATATTTTGCATGATCTTTTCCTGAGGTTTTTCTGTTTTACTTGTAAGCAAGTGTTACTCAATAAAATTCCTTTTTTGATAATCATCAAATAACATATTCTTTATTCTGAAACAATTATGAAATCTACTCATTAACTGGAGACTAGCCGTAATTTATGAATGCATAAGAATGCTTAGTAATAAAAAGAATGAAATTTAGAAAAATATTAAAAAATGCTTGTTACCCATAAATCGCCTTTTAAAAAGAAAAAAATTTATTCATGACGAGATTTTTCCTGCATGCATTGTTAAATAAATTCAAAAATTAGCTTACTTTATTTTATAAAATAATTGAAGCATGTAGAAATAATTCATCAATAAATTGCAATCTTTTCAATATTAATTAATTTTAATAATTCTCCGTGATATATTCTATGAAACATCTTTTATTGAAATTGCTTACGAATTTTACGCCTAATTGCTTTGACCTTATTGAATTTAAAGCATATCTATACATTTTATAAAAAAAATGATACGCAACTGTATGCATTTTATTTTTCGAATGATAAAACTGTATTCGGGAGCAATTACTTGAAAAAGTTAGTAAATATAAGCAATGATTTTGTGAATAAAGGAAATATTTTAAGATAAAAAAAATATATATATTTTCACAATTTATAAAAAAATATTTCCCAACAATACATTGGAAGAAATACAGATAAAAATAACTATTTCATCTCACACAAATACATTATCTTTTCATTAAGCATGTTTATTAATATTTTATAAGATTTCACCAATCTTTAAAATTTTTATAAATTCATTTATTGAAAGTTAATAAAATTTTTAAATATTGTAATTTTGAAGGGTTTAACACATACAGGCAACACGAACTTATAAAGTTACTTCTAGTAGATGTAATTTAAATTTTATACGTGACTCGGATAAATACTTAAAAACTAAAAATAATATTTAATTTTCAAATATTTTTCAAAACTTAGAGGATGAATGTTAGATATTTTTGATTTGAATTTAGCGCATTTCAATTGAAAATATAGAAGTAAACACTATAATGGCTATTTTTTATGTATAAAATTATTAAATTAATAACATAAATGGGGCAAAAATTTAAATTATATTAAATAATCTAAGAAACAAAATCATAAAAGAAATTATAAAATAAAAATTGTTATTATTTAAAAGATGGCATAAAAGTTTACCCAGCTAACGAATATTTAAACATCGTTTTTTAAATAAATATTTAAAAAATAAAGCCATCATATCATCTAAATAAAAAGAAAAATTGTCACAAATTCGTTTTACGTTAAAAAATATCTTTAAAAATGTGTTAATAAAATGACACAGAATATAAAAATAAATAAAATGTGGAATTTATTGATAGGCTTTCAGTTAAAAAATCTTTCATCTAATTCCATCTTCAAATATAAGATTTTCAAGTATGCCGCCTAACCTGTCTAGTGGTTAGCGTAACTGACTACGGAGGACCTGGGTTCGAATCCCGGCTCGGGCGTGGATGTACTTTCTCTCTCTCTCTGTGTTTCTTGTCCTTTACTCAGATGATGGATGAATGTGGCCCGCCCTATAAACGGGTTTGTGGTGGTGTTGCGTGGGCGATGTACGTCCGCTACTTGGTTCACAGGTGCCAACCGGGTAACGATAAAATGAGTAGCAGTTTCTGGCCTTGTTGCGGCAAATGGGCTAATGTACTTACTTGCTCAAAGCTGCCGCCATTAGAAATAAAAAAAAAGAGATTTTCAGATATTTTTTATGAAGTAAAATCATTTCCCAATCTACTATATCATCAAATGTTTTGTAAAAACTTCTTATAAATTTTGGAATATTGAAATTCATCCTAACATTTTCTAAATTTTATATTTTCTAGCATGTTTTAATAATTTGAAATCATTCTTAATAAAGTTAATCTAAAAATTTCTGAATCATTCTAATATCAAAAATTATAAAAATCTATTTTTTTTTAATTTTTTTTTTTACAAAATATTTTTATTTAATACTGAAACAATCAATGAAACATCTCAATATAATTTACTTAATTTTGATATGTTTCTCTAAGAAATTAGATAATTCTGAAAAATGCATTTTACTAAATTTTTCACTGGAAAATTTTATTTTAATCATATATTTGTAATCATTAATTCTTATGTTATAAATTTTGAAAAAAATTTTTTTTAATTTATTTCATTTTAATTAACAACACTTTAAACACAATTTTTCAGTTTTGTCTTCAGATACGCTATTATATAGTGACAGTAATGTCATATCTATTTTATTATAATAATCGAGTTTAAGAATCACTAAATATTTAATCTTTGGATGTAAAAGACCAGTATATTTTACGATCATTTTCCTTTACAAAGGTTTCAGATAAAATTTGATATTTTGAGATATTTTCCCAAAGTATATACTTCAGATTTTACTCCATAAAACTTCATAATTTGAACATCTGTAAATCAAGTTCATTTAATAGTTAAATTATTACCGAGAATTTCCTGACAAATTTGAATATAACTTTAAATATTCTGTAATCAGACCCCAGTCTCTCTATAGCAATTGAAACTCTAGTAAAATGTTCATTCAAATCAAGTCCTTTGAAAGAGAATTTTTCAAATCAATATTTGAAACACAAATCAGAAACTCTTTTCAAGTTATCTTTTGTCTTTTATTCATTTTTATGTGTAATAAATGTTTTTAAATAAAATATGTCATCCTCTGAAAATTTACAATTTTACTTCAACACATTTAAAATTTATTAAAAAAATGCTTGTCATACAAAATCCTTGAAAGAGTATTATTAACTACTCAATTTTTAAATTTCTTAAGTGGTTATATATGATATTACTAAGTGTGTAGAATCCAGAGATAATTTGTGAGATTATTAGTAATGTAAGAACCAGTTTGTAAAACATATACTTTTCAATTGTTAAATTAAAATTTGCGTTTAGTAGTTTAGAGCTAATTACATGTATTATTACATTTTATTCGATTTTAATCATTTAAATTGTAAAATTGTTTAATACCTTTAAAAATAGCATAAACGTTTTATGAATATGCATATTCTTTTATTTCTACATTTAAATTTATCACTTGCCCTCTTTGTAACTTTTTTTCAAAAACGGACCGTTTTTTAAGAAGATGATACATATTATCTATCAAACTTATTGTCTTATCATCATAGGTTATCATCATCTTTATCATACATTTTTACAGAAATCAACAAAATGTTTGTGTTGCATCAAATTTATGAAAAGGATTTGAAAAAGTAAAAAATGCTTTATTTCTATCTTCAAAAATATGACTTTTGTTTTTGTTTTTTTTAAAATTGCAGCGCATTTTTTCCAAAAAGGATAACATTATTTTAATTCGTTATTTCATTTTATAAAAAAAAATATTCTTTTTTTAACATTTTTTCAATTTCTTGTTTTCTGGAAGTTTATTAATTTAGCAAATGAAACATTCAAATAAGAAATCATTCAAGCTAATAGTAGGCGTATTTCCTCAATCTTTCTATATAGCACTTTCTTTTTTTATTTATTTAAAATTAATTCCTGTATTTAACAATACATCTACCTTTATAACAATACATCTATTTACAATACATCTACATTGTTGTCATTATCTTGTGCCAGTTAAGCTCGTAATATAGACTGCGCTGCTCCACTTTTCCAACTGAACCGTAACTTAGGTTGGAGTCCGACTCCTCAGTAAACACATGCCATAGGTAGCCGTTTATAGGGTAGGCAACAATTCACAACCTATTCATACAAGGAAAGGACAAAGACAGGAGAGAAAAAGAGAAAGTACATCCCTG
>JAPDSC010068802.1:0-27771 GCA_026290005.1 Latrodectus geometricus
TAAATAATATATTTTATAGGAATGAAATTACATACATTATTTTAACAACGAATTATTTTAATATTTGAAAATTAAATTATTTTAAGTTAAAGACCATTCATTAAAATATATTTGAAAATGAATATCTTTATCTAAAATACTATTATACTAATACTAAAACTTTTACTATCTTCACTTATATTTTTATGGACGTTCAAAGTTTTGGAATTTATATGAACTGTCGTTTAAATGTGCTATATTAATAAATTTTAAATATTTGAATCTAAAATAAAATTACACATTCCATCAAAATGAAGTGAAGTAATGAAATCACATAGTAGAATAATGATAAGATAGTTACCTGGGCTTTTAACTTTTTTGTCAAAATTAACGGAATATTTCCGTTTTTGGAAATGTAATAACCCATATTACGCATTTAGCACAATTTGTTTCCCAAATATAAAAGAAAAATAATTAACATACTTATTTTTCTATGAATAAAATTAAGAATAATATATATTACTACATCGAAACAAATTAATTTTGAATGTATTCTCATTTCGCAATTTTAAATTGTTTTTTATGTGATAACATTGTTTTCAACTAAATGCATAGATATATTTCAATAAATAATATAAAAAATAAGGTTATTTCATGATTGTTTTCTTTAAATTTTAATAAAATATTTACAAAATATAATTAGCTAAAAAAACATGTCAATTATTTTGATAAAATATTTTCCATTAAAATGTATTTTGGGAAATATAAAAACTTAAACTTATTCAACATAAACCATCACATTATATAAATGTTTTATTTAATCAAAGAAAGTAATTTTGATTTTAGCATTTATATTCATATTTTAGATATAATAATTATTTTATACAGCCTTTTACAGAAATAGTAAAAAATACGATCATGGAACTGCTTTAGAGAGTACAATTAACGAAAAAAATAAAATAAATATATAAAGGTATGAAAATATCTATATTTAATAATTAACTTACAACTTTTTTTCTTTTCATTTTTTAGAGTTATTGAACAGCAAAAAGCTTAAATAAAATTTATGAGAAGTGCTCCTTATAAAAAAGTGTACTTTATAAAAAATGTATAGTGTATATACAAAATGTGTTCACTTGTTTGCTAATCCATTTTATTCGGCCTTTTATTGTTTAGAACATTGGATAAACTGGGAATATATATAAATAAAAAATGGATTTATTAATGTTTAAAATACTTTCATTTTTCTTTCTTATTTATCTTATTTACCTTCTGAATTTTAGATTTATATTTTAAAAATTAGTGCATGCTAATTTAACAGAAACATTATTACTTTTTTAGCAATAACTTTTAAAAATGATTATTATTTATTTGTCATGTGATTATAATCCAAAGAAATGTATTTTGAAAAACTTTATCTTTATTTTAATAAGGTGTAACGTTGAAATCCCAAATATTAACTGACAAATTTCCGTATTTCATATGTATTCAAAATTATTGCATAATTTCAAACAGCCAGATATATAAAATTTTATCACACTATTACTTTTTTTCTCCTTAAAGCTTTTTTGTTGCAGCTGATTACGATTCCCATTTTGTTTTTTTAAATTTTGTTTCAATTTACCACTAATTATTTATGAGTTTTTATTATAATTATATTTGAACAATCAAATAGTTTTGTTATTATTTAAAGATAATTATATTATTATGTAAATAATATATATATTGAAAAATATTATATAATTATATCTTCCTAACTATATATATATATATATATATATATATATTAGTGTAAAAACCATTTCTGTTTTTCGGTTTATGAGTAGTATTAGATATATCAGAAGTATTCTGTACATTTTATAGCTTGTTTAGTGTAATATTGTATTAAAAGTTAAAACTGATATTATAAATAATGTGTGATAAATAATTTTACAAACGGTTTTAGGAATACGTATGGAACAAAATGATGGTAAGGAATCGAGTGTTGCATCAATAAAATAAATATGTTAAGTTTTAAAATCTGAATCAATCTGTAATCATTGATCACTAATTTCTTCTCACCAAATAAGTGCTTAAATTGAGTCACAATACTTTTTGTTTCTTAGCAGCAATGAATAAAATTTTTATAATTCTGACTTGTCGGCTAATGGCTAAGTGGTTAGCGTTCCTGACTCCTGGGCTGTTTGTGCCGGATTCGTATTACGGTTTGGGCACGGACGTTTCCTTTCTCTGTATCTTTGTTTTTTAATTCTTGTGAGAAGATGGATATATCTGGCCCACTCTATAAATGGGTTTGTGATTGTGTGACCTGGAGAATATTTCTCGTAACTCAGTGACTTGGTTCACAGGTGCCCACTGAGTAACGCTAAAATGGGTAGCGGTTTGTTGTGAGTGACTGTTTAGTCACTCAGTGTGCCCAGCCATTAGAAAAAAAAATCCTAACTTAAAAAATTTTTTCGCTTAATCGAAAATTCCATTTAGTATTTTTTCTAATTCATTAATTATATTGCATTTTCAATGATTTTTGCAGTAATGATAAAGTTGATAATTGAATCAAAATTAATTATTTAAATGATGAATCGTTGATTTTTTCGTTATTGCATTACTTACAGTAAGTGATTTTCTCTTAGATTTATTTGCGATTATAATAGCCAAAAACAAATTATTTATTAAAGTTCACAATATAGATATTAGAAAACGCATGCCGTAGCAAAATGTAATTAAAATAAATTAATAAACACTGAAGTTTATAGCATGACACATAAACATAAATTATTTGGATAACAAGTTTTCTTTTTTATACTATTGGCTCAAAATATATTTTTTAAACTTCCCAGCTTTCTCTTTTACATATTTTTAACTTAATCATTTTAAATTTAATGGAATAATCATTTTAATTTTAGTGGAATCAATTTAATTTTATTTACAATAAATATAATTGATTTGATCTGATATGATTACAAATAATTTTCCCAATCATTCCTGAATATAATTTAAAAAAAAATATTTTAAATAAAGAATAGAAAAATTAGAGAAACAAATTTTGGTTATTTAATTCCATCTCCTACTACAATATGTTTTTAAAAAATCATTTAAGAAGGGAAGAATTGCATAAAATTATTTGCTATACCTTCCTTTTTTATTTATGCATATTTTATCCTTCCTCTTATTCGTGCTATGCTATTGGTTTCCTCTACATATTTTTAGTCTTCTTTTCAATTTATTTTCTCGTTTATATTTATGATTAATGAGGATAACAATTTACTAAGAGTAAAATATGCCTTTTCTTTCCTCCAGAGGGGAATATGGTATTAAAAATATTTCATAAAATTTCTAAATCACAAGCAAAGATTATTCATGTTTTTTATCATGTTACAGGGGAAATAATTATTTGTATGTTATTTCTTTTTATTGAATTTTGCATTTTTGTCATTTTAACGAGCCTTTTTTTGTGTTTTATATATAAAAGAATAATCTAAGCACTCCTACAAGTAAAATGCAAAAAATATTATAACTTTAAATGCTATCAGTAAAATAAATTTTTTTAAACATATTTTTGAGCACACTGATCTGAAAACGAAGTTTTCAAATTAAAAAAAAAAATGTTTATTCTATAAAAACGAATTAAATATAAAGCTCAGCAAAATGTAGTTTCAGATGTCATTGAATTTTTTTATAGAAACATAAAATAGTTTTCAGTTTTTCCTAAAAAAAATAAAATATGTTTCTAAATTTCAATGAGTGAAAGATATTACATTAATTTGTATAAATTTTATTTCCTCAGTAAAATTTACAAAAAGATGAAATCCAAAGAATAAAAATTTTTTTTTAATATATTAAGAATAACTTCATTTAATATTCATATTCATTTAATATTTCTTATAGTAGTTAATTTTATATATTATTTGAAATTTCCGAAAACGTTCGGTATTAAAATTTTTAATCGAATACAATAAAAAATCAAATAAGATCACTGATATTAGGCATGTTAATTCAATAATTTATAGAAGATAAGGATTATTGATTTATTTACACTATTTAAAATTTACTATTTTTGGTAAAATAATAATGAATGAGCCTTCTCTTATATCTTTTCTCTTATATAGTCTAGGAAACTTTTAATATAGAAATAATTTGTATTTATGAATTTTTTTTCAATTTATAAATTTTAAACGATTTATAAAATAATTGTATTCAGTTATTGGTAACTCTGTATACGATTTTAAATTTTTGATCATTTGAAATCTTAAACAGAGTTACTGCTAATTGAATACTTATCTGACTGGATTCATTATCAACATTTCCTATTTTTTTCATTTTTTATCTTACGCATATGGCTTATTATAGATAATAAAACTTTTAATTAGAAAAAATACATTAAAAAAATTAAACAAGATAAAGAAATATTACTTGATGTCTAAAAATTTGAATCATATATTTTACTTCTATATTGATATACAAATAATATTTACTGGAGGAAGGAAACAATTCATTTACGATACCAACACAGAAGGATTTTTTTCTGTTATTTTAATCATCAATATGAAATCTTAACTATGTTTATATATTAATAAAATACGAAGTTGTACTTTTAATGTTGGTGTGGCCTAAGCCCATGACCTTTTTATAACAATTTTTTTGCTGCCTCTACAAGGAATTCCTTAGTCAAAAATTAAGTTTTCAGTCAATTTTAAAAATTTTATTTAAGTCAAATATATGAATAATAATAATCTGTACTATACTTTTTATATTAATTATTATTCTCTCAAAAATGATTTTAAAGCAAATTTTATATAAAAAAAATGTTCCTTTTATGTATATTCCTGGTTATAAGACATATATTTAATTTTAAAGAGAACAATTTCTTACAAGAAAATTTACATCAATTAAATTTGTATTTAACGAATAGTGTGCTACATTATATTATTAGCTCATTAAATTTCATTATCACGTTTTAAAAGAAACATTCGTGTATTTTTCCCATTAAATTCATTTAATTTTTAAATACCGAAGTTCTAAATTTCCACGTACAATTAAGTCAAATTGTTTCTTAGAATGGACGATAAATAAAGATTAAATTAGGATCTTACTGTTGATTTAAAATTTATTTTTCACCATCTCTTCCTTTCTTTTGTTGCAAATTTATTTTTAAGCAATGTTTATATAATTTTATCAGTGAAAAATAAAATATAAAAAATAAGATTATTATAAAATTAGTGTTTTTTATTCCACTAAAGATATTAATTTATTATTTTTGCATTAAGAAAATCTATTGATTTCTTGTAAATGTTAATATTTTTTTCTAAGTTAAAATGCCAATTTCTCGACTCTTTGTTCCAGCATTAAATTATAAATATCTTATGTTTTAAAAATTTTTATCAGTGAACATCATTTTCAATGCATTAAATGTAAATGCCTTTTTCTCAAAAATGGATCTTTAAAAAGGCAAGTAAATTAATCTAATTATTTCAGTAAAATGTATTCGTTAAGGGTAGAATAATAAGCATGAATTGATTTCAAGGTAAGTTGCAGCATTTGTGAGTAAAAGTATTTCTTCCGACGGCCATCAATTTCAAAAAGCATGGTTTCAAACAAAAAGTATCACTTTAGCATGGTTCAATAGCATACGGTATAAAATTATACAAAACTAGCTATTTAAAGCCTATTTTGATAAAATATGATGTTGTTTGAAATTTTCAAGATTAAGAAATATTCAATTTCATTCAAATTTAAAATTTATTTATTTCTAAAATATACCCCATTCCATAATACATTTCCTATCAATGATTCATAGCGTTAGATTAATTTGTTTACAAAAATATGAGGAAAAAAGGCTAAAACTTTCTCTACATTAAAATATTATACTCTGTTTTTTAAACTTTAAAATTTCTTATTCAATTTTACCTTAAATATTAAGTTTTTTTAACTTCTTACTTTTATTTTCTGTTCCATAAGTAATAGTGAAATATACTAGATCTTTGAGCCAATAATTTTTTGGCTCAAAGATTATAAAATATTGAAGCGGATATTGACATGATAGGGGCCAAGAAATGCAAAAATTAAACTGGGATAAATTAAATTGCGCATAATGTATTATTTTATACAATAAATTATTTGTACTGTCAAAAAATAGGTGAGTTATGTCGTAGGAATTATAAGAAAAAACAAAGTATGTAAAACAGCTGTTTTGAGAAAACTAGTCTATTGAATTGAGTATTAAATTTACTTTCAATTATCAAACAGTTTCCCCAATGTTTCAGAATGATCTCACATATTCTGTTTTGCATAATCTTTATACGTTTTGCAAGGAAATTACTTGATTTTTGCTTATTTGAAAAAAATAATTTCTTTTCAAAGTTATAGTATAATTATTATACATGATACTTTCTATTTGAATAGACTACTCTTGAGAGTATCTTTCATACCGTATTCAAGTCAAGATTACATTATTATTAATTTCAATGTTTCAAGTCAAGATTCAAATCAAGATTAGAAGATTATATATATATATATATATATATGATTGTATGCTGAAATTTGAGTCTCAGGAAATAATAATGCTGATAGGAGCAAAAATTATTAGCTGAAAAACTTCAAGAAATATGATTAATGCAAAATTTCAAACATTAAGTATGTTTATTGACTGAACTTACGAAAATATTCTTAAATTTATTTCCCATTAATTACAATATTTAAATAACTTGAGGAATGACATTATTTTCCTCATTTTTAATTTAATGAATCATGAAAATTAAGAAAGTAAATTTATCATTTGGTTACGCAATTGACTAAATTTGATGTTTTCTTTTCAAAAAACGCGTCAACATATGATTAATAGTTAACGTAATCAACTAAAGACTGCACTTCAGAAACCATTTATCTTCTTTACGCTTCAAACTTTTTCAAAACTAAACAATCCAAATTTCATATTTTAGTACAAAGACATCTTTCATGAAATACTTCCACGAATATTCAGAATTTTAGAAGCAATTTTCAGCCTCAAAAAACTTCAAAAATATTATTAATCAAACACATTTTAACAGTATTCTTTATAGCAGTTTTCGAGCTACACCCTTCGAGTATATAAGTTTCTTGAATATCTATGAAAAATTAAACTTAAAAATATATTAGCTTAACACAAAAATAATGACATATTTTTTTTTGCTAGAAAATTCCTCTCGTTCTTATAGTTACCGTCGACCATCGATCGCCATATTAACTTTGAAAATCTACCTTCTTTTTTGCGCGTCCCATGTTAATTAAGCTCAACAGACACTAGTCTTTGGAGACTGTACTGAAAATTCCTTCTTCACCATCAGTTAGATGAGATCCCTCTTCAGTTGACAGGTTCATTATTTTAAATTCTGATACTTCTGACAAGTTAAAAGAGGTTTTCATGCGGGTAACACATGACTCTATTTCAATGAAAGTTTCTTACAGTTAAGCTGTATTTATTAACTTTTTCATTTAAAATATGTAGAAAAAAATATTTTTCGGTAATTCATTTGAAAGAAATATGTGCGCATTGTTTTTCAAACACATTATGAAATTAGAACCAAAGTATGTTGTTTCATATGAAGTTTATACTTGATAATTAGAAATTCATATTTTGAATGTATTTTTGTACTTATATAAGATCCAATATTAAATAGTTATTATTTTATGCAGAAGATAGTAACATTAATGTAAATGCTTTCGTACTGTTAAGAAAAATCCTTATAAATCATTGCTGACTAAATTAAAGGCAGAATATTCTTGTAGGATTAAATTATGATCGGAACAACAATAAGCAATTTATACAAACTTAAAACTTTCTATACTATGAAGCTTTAAAATATGATATTATTTTAAATTTATATAAGAAATAATATTACAATTGCATAAGAACATTTTCTGACATCAGATTGAGCATTAATGCTTTCTCAAAATACTGTAAAATAACAATTTTAGAGTTTTAATATTACACGCAAAATATCTATACCCAGGTTGTCATATGTTCCAGAAAAGGAGATGAGAGATATTTTATTTTTCGTAATTAACACTTTAAAATTAATTCTTATTGATATCGGATTGCTTGTTATTGCTTTGCAATAATCTTTTGCACATAAGAACTTAGTTAATCAGAACTTTTAATTTAAAATAGACTCCTAACTGTTATACAAGTTTCCCAGTTTGATGGGAGTAGTGAATTTATTAATGACTTTATTGATGCAGTATTCATTTGAATTTTCTTTAAATAATACAGCTTATTTTAATTATAAACTAGGATATTCAAAGTAATTTTGGAAATTTCTATTTATTTGTTTTACTTTTTAATATGCTTAGTGTGAAATATTTTAATTTTTGTAAATATTTTAAATTTTTGCAACCCTTCTATATATAGAAATAATAGAACAAAAAAGATTTGCCTAAATCAATAAAGAAGGTATAAGATACATATTAGATAATACATATTTTACATTGTTTTCCCCTTGTTACTTGTTTTTAATTACTTCTTGTTACTTGTTTTATGTTGCTTAAACTTAAGAAATTATTTTCCTTAAATCATCCGTGACAATATTTGTTAACAAATTATTATGAAACAGTTTAGATAAAGAGGAATGGAAAATAGGGAAATATTAAATTTTTACTGAAAAATGGAAATAAATACAATGAACATGTAATAACTATTTGAATGATTAATGCACTCAGGTAATTTATTGTTAAAATGAATTCTACTTGTTTATTTGTTTTTCATAATCGAGGTTTTTATCGTGTGATATTAATCAATAATAATTTCACTTTCCTTTTATGATAAACATTTTTTCGTAAAGCAGCTAGATTACAGCTAGATATGAATAAAATAATTATTTTTAAAAATCCTAACTATGATTTTTTTATAAATGGATTGAGAAAATAAGGTCATATGAATTAATCTTGGATTGAATATTCTTGTTACGAAATTAATGTTTAAATTTTGGGGGTACATACATTATTAAAAAATTAACTTAATGTTTCTTTTTTAAAATTGTAAGAACTTTCTATAAATATGAAATTTTGTATTTATCTTTACAAAAATGCTATGATAATTAAAGTAAATTTGAATATATAAATTAAAAAATATACCATAAATAAAAACATTAACACAAAAATAAATTTGATAAAGATCAAATTATCAAATTCCTTTTTTGAAATTTTGATTACTTTTTGTCTATAATGAACTGTTTGATCAATTTGGACTGAAAATATATTGAAATGAAAGTTACTGATGAATGCTTTTCTATAGTTTGCATCAAGTGCACTTGATTGAAATTTTGCAAATTTCTTTGCTTCCTTACTTCTAACATGGGTATCCCTCGTACTATTATTCTCTAAGTATTCTTGGAAAATAATAATCAATGCTAAATCTTATAGAACATACTTCAGCTGTTTGTTTCGTTTACTGGCAGAAAGTGTCAGACATAATCATATAAATAGTGTTTGTTTTTTTCCCAATGTTTTTTAAGTGTAAGAGGATAATTAAAATGGAATTTGCATTTAAAAGTCGCATAAATATTTTGAACATACATATTTATGATAAATTATAATAAAATAAATTCTAGCACATTTTCACTATACGTTTTAAAATACTTATTAATTTGTTGAATTTTCTGTAATTTAGTTGCAATAACATTTTGAATAATTTAATTACAAAATCCTCGAGCAACCATTTAATAAATTTCTCAGATTATTTTTTGATACTCATAAAGCAAACTATAACATATTACTTGTTTACACATTAAAACAAAAAATACTAAATTTATATCAGTAACTTTATCTTTTAAATAATTGACACTTCATTTAAAATTAGGAATATAATTTTTATCTACATAAAAGTTCACAGGTACTACTAAATTGGAATATTTATCAGAATATTTCATTCTTTTGTAATCACTTAAATGTTATTATTTATTGTTTGTGATAAGTTCCATATATTTTAGATGATTTGAATGAAATAAAAATATGTTTTATTTTTTACTTCCATAGTACATCAATTGATTAATTGCATGATTTAGAGGAATTAAATCTTTTATTTAATTCCTCTCCTTTAATTCCTCTGATTTAGAGGAATTAAATCTTTTATTTAATTCCTCTAAATAATTTTGATTTTTCTTGGATTAAATTAATTAAATCTTTTATTTAATTTAATCCAAGAAAAATCGAAATTATTTAAGAAATGCAAAATTATCTAAGAAATTATAATAATCAAGAAAAATCACAAGCATAATTTATTTTTTCAAAAACATTGAAAAACTATTACATAATTATCAAAATGCATTTGAACATTAAATTTATTTCCATTAATTTTTAAATTAGTTGATGACGTAATTTTTTTTTCAAAATCCAATCTTCAAAGTCTTCATTTATAGAGTAATTTTTTTGAAAACATGTATAGTAAATAAATACATGCGATCTTCACAACCTTATGAGTCAGGACGAGGGTAAATATGATTTTTCTGTTAGAGTGATTTTCCATATTTGTCATTTCCAAAGCGTCCGGTACCTACTCCTCCTCGGTTGAAACCACCTCCTCCAAATCTACCTCCAGCTCCACCAAATCTACCTCCTCCAATGCCACCACCAACACCACCTCCACCAAGTTTTCCTCCTCCTAATCCACCACCACCAAATCTACCACCTCCAATACCACCACCTAAATTACCGCCACCTAAATTACCACCACCTAAATTACCACCATCAAATCCTCTGTCAATACCTCCACCAATTCCTCTATTGAATCCTCCACCACCAACACCTACTCCTTTATCAAGGCCACCTCCAACACCTCCACCACCTAATCTGCCACCACCACCTCCAAATCTACCTCCACCACCTCCTCCACGATATCTACTTCCTCCTCTGTTATATCCACCACCATATCCTAAGTCAGCTTCTGTAGCTGATAGGAATATCACGAAAGCTAAAAGTAAAACCTGAAAATTGAAAAAAATAAAATAAGCTTTTATATATATGAAAATGTATATATACATATGTAATATATGTAGGCATGAATAAAAAAATCTCACAACTAATATTTTAGATTTATCTTTAGTATGCATGAAACAATATTCATAAGTGCTTACATTCTAAATTTCTTTAATAGTTTACTTCAAATAATACATTACTCAATCGTTTATTGAGAAATTAGTAATTTACTTATAAAATAAACTTAATAAAATATAAAATCATTAAATGAATAAGATATGATTCTTATCAGGTATTTTGCCATTACATGATTTAAAAAAAATATCAATGTAATATTAAAACGAACAGTTATAATTCATTTTGTAAGCTCATGAATTTTATTTTAAAAGATAATGAAAATACGTAGAAGACGTATAAATTTTAACAAAACTAATATTATAAATTACTTTTACACAATAGCTTTATAATGAAATGTAAATGTCTACTAGTATGAATAATTTGTTCAATAGAGATCAGAAATTGCTTTCTTCGTTAACGTCTGAAAAATATTTCATAATTTATTCATAAATTTATAGTACGTAAATTATATGCGTATGAACTCATTTTTGCAATTCTATATTTCTTACCAATTTTACAGTTGTAATATTAATACTTTATATATAATGCCATTAAATACAAATGGCGAAATAAAATGTACTTAATTTTATAAAATAAATGATATTTACAATATATCTGATAGCTGAAAAATAAGTCTTTTAATTAATATAATTTATTTCATTCCCCTTAAACGTTGATTCTTAGTGATTTCTAAATCAAAAAGAACTGAATCTTATATTTCTCTTCCCCCTTAACGAATTCAGACCATGGTTTCATTGCTTCTTTCAAATAACAAAAAAACTTATATCTGCTTTCGTTATTACCTAAGATTGCAATATAAAAAGTTTCAACTGCTGTTAAACGCAACTTCAGCGTCAGCACTTATTCGCCATGAGACAACTTTGTAAAGAAAATAATCGGTAGCAGTATAGTTGTATTTTTTTTTTTGAAACTCCACAGGACATAAACTTAATTTGTTTCGTTTCCGAATATCAACACTAAAAGAGAAGACCATTAACTTTTTTACCATTTTTATTACCTTTATTCTGCTTTTACTTTTTATAATTTTATTTGCTTTTGAAACATACGTAGATAATACGAGAACCAAGTTTCATTTTATTTATTGGCATTGGCCTTATTCAGAATAAAAATATTTCAAGTCTTAAAGTAAAATTATTTCCTTTTTTTTAAATTTAAAATTACATCACGAGGCATTTTCCAAAAATGAAAAAATGCAAATTTCGTAAATGAGACTTTTTACTGTTATTATCAACTACTCCATTGGTTTTATTGGGCATTCGAGAATCATTAACAATGTTTTCCATCATTTTTTTTTTTATAATCATAATGTAGAAATGACCTCATAAAAAGGAAGATTGTTTCCGAAAAATGTTGGCCATTGATGGAAAATCAAGTAAAAAAGCTGATTTTAACTACAATTAAGGAAAAGGCTTTTTTAAGTGCATTTATAGATGCAAATTTATAAATATTTTTGTTTTTGAATTTGTAAAAATGTAATAAATCAAATAAGAGCTTCCAGATTAAGAAAAAACATCTCAACGAACACCAATCCGGAAATGCTTTATAAAATTAATTGGTTATAGCTATTTTTTCAAACATTTTTGTCAATTTCATGAAAAATACCATAAAGAGTGACTATACAACTTAATTAAAATTAAATTATAATTAAAAAGTATTAATTTTTTTGAAATTTTATATTTATTTTATATTTTATATTTTGCATAATATTTTATTAGGCCGTACATTAGTTTTCATAATTTTACAACAGGCAAAACTATATTTTATTTAATAAATTCATACAGGAAGTTTATTTTTCAAAAATAATATCAGAATTGTATATATAAAAACAAATTATAGTAAAATAATAGATATTTCTATATATTTTTTAAATAATGGGGGAATCGTTTTAATAACTATTCAAAATTAACTATATTTCAATAAATTAATTACGTATCATTATTACAGATTTGTGAAATAGTAATAAGCTCAATACGTAGATAAATATTTAATCGTTTAAATTTTATTCATTTTCCAAATATATTTAATTGACAAGCCTTAAAAAAAAGTTACCATTTTTAAAAATTTCGATATCACTTGATAATAAATTGAAGAGTGGCTAATTGTTTTTCCTTATTTAATTGAGGATTGTATTGAAACAAATAAAACTATTTTAATTGTTCAACCATTAAAGAAATGCATTTGTTTTTGTTATAAAAGAAATAGTTGATCATTTCAAGTTCAAGAGTTTATTTTGTGTTACACTTTTTCAAAAAATAAAACAAGTCATTAAAAGTAAATATATTTTTCTATATATTTGAGAATGCATTTTGTTTATATAATGAATGTTTTCAATTTTTTCTTTAGCGAAATCAAAACTAAATTCTTACTTGTAACTAATAAATTCCATCTATTTAAACAATAAGTGGAATTTAGTTCAATACTGATTTAAATTTTATCATGATCAAATTTTCCTTTTCTAGTGATATGATATTTTATCACATTTTTCAGACGAAATTTATTTTTTCTTATTTTAAAAATAGTTTATCATTTTTTAAAAACTTTCTAAAAATTTGAAGAAATCCCTTCATAATTTTAAATTATCCCCATCAAAATGTATGATATATTATGTTTGCCCGAAAACCTTGAATGCAAGTTACTTAATACATTAAGGATTTACTATTAAAATTAATAATTTCAATAATTACGATTTATAATGTGTTGATTAATCTTAATTCTCATGCTAAATTCTCAGTTTCCTTAACGTAAGTGAAAAATTTCCTATTTCCTCTAATGAAAATAATTTTAAATATTTACTTCCTATGTAAGCTTAAAATAAATCTGCAATTTTAGATTTATAAAGTGAGTAAAATTCTTAAACTAAATTACATAGGAGATGAATATATCTGATTTTCTATTCCTTTAAACGAACTTTTCATGTTGTATTTTAATTTCATCTTAGTGTTTTCTCAAGACAAATTAGAAAAATGTCAGGAAATATTAATCAGGACTTAAAAATTTATTAAATAATTTTCTATAAAACACGTGAATAAAATTTCTCTTTTAGTAGTTAGAAAATATAGTTTATAATAATTTTAATACATCCTACACAGTAAATTATGAATGGTTATATTCATTAATGAAAAAAAAATATCCCTAGACAGATACTAACATATTTCAAATGTTTCTTGTAAATTAAATTTCAACCATTAATTAATAATAAATAAGTTAAATAGTGAATAATTCTTCATGGACTGTAAGTGTAGCTTACAAGTGTTATAATTATTCATTGTAAGTAAAACTTACAACTTCTTAGTATTTCTTATTTTTGACTAAGTGATGTATGTAAGTGAAACTTATAGGTAATACTTAAACCAAAATAAGAAATACTTTAAATAAGAATTACTTGTTTTTAGTATTTTTTATTTTGAACTAATTCTTTAAAAATATATGACTGTTTTACAATGCTACACTTCATATGGAAATACTTTTCTCTAATCTCAATTATAGTGGTGGATCTAAAGCGAAATTAAGGAAATATATTTAAATTTAAATGTACGTATAAAATTTACTTTTATAAAAGCTTTTATTTTTTTTTAAAGAAAAAGCAATAATTTATGAACATGTAAAACATTGAAGAATAAAGGTTTTCAATTATATTAATTACAAACACTATTTATTAATTGCAAGTACAAAATTTACAATTTTATTAATTATTGCATTATGTAAAACTGTTAAACTTTGAAATAAGAAAATTAATTTCTTAAGAAATACGTTTAATACCACGATATCCACTCTATTTGATAGTTAATTAGTGTTGAATGATTCCTAATATTCCGAGGAATTCAATTTATTTCATTGCCGAATTTAGAGCATTTTTTATTCATTATATAAAAATATAAACATATTTTTTGTTCCTTGAATCTACATTATTATTGATTAACTATATTGTATTATTTAACTAATAATTTAAGAAAAAACTACATAATATGAATTGAGGCTCCGAAAATCAAAACTATTGGATAATATGCACAGTTAAATAATGGAATCAACAATGTGAAAATACTATTGGTAAATAATTAAAAATATATACAATATTGAGTATAATCATTTTTGAATATTTTACATTTCATGTATAATAAAAATATGTGAATAAAAATATTAACTCACATAAAATCTCATGCTGGAATTTTTACAAACACTGGAATTTCCTTTGACGTTTGCTGTCTGGAAAATCCAACTATTTTAACAAATCTCTCTTAATTTATATTCAGAACGAATCTTATCGAAATCTTCCATCCTGTTCGAGAAGTTACTCCGGAAGGAAGTTGACTTAAGTTTGCTTGCTTACCTGAAAATTCAAAGAAAACATCTAATTATGATAAGAATCACTGTTAGATGAAATAAGTTTATAGAAAATGGTTAAGAATAAATTTCTTTGTACAATAAAGATTGACTAAATAACGTTTCTTGGAAATATATTCTTGTCAATAAAGATGTAATTATAATATAAATATCATTGTGGTAATTAAAGTAAATAAATTAGACATTTTATGATACATGTGTTTTAATCATTCCGGAATTATACGTCAAAGGCCTAGATTTAGACGGAATTAAATACAAAAATGTGTTAGAAATTTTTCTCCTAAAAATAATTGTATGCTCTTCTTTTCAGTAATATAACAATAAATATTCTCACACGTAAATTTTAAGAGCTGTTAAGTATAATTTAATGTACTGTGTTTTTTTAAGTGCTTAAATATATTTCTTGCCAACAATAACACTACAGTTAGTAATTTTCTAGCATTACGTGATTGAAAGTTATAAAAAGAGTTTCTTTAAATTATTAGATTCAGAAGTTATTACGTTCAAATTTTAATTACTAAAAACATATTAATCGTATCGTATATAATCATAATTCAAAATTTAAACAAATAATGAGAATTTGAAAGCTGTAGAATACTTTGAAGAATTACCTCAGAATGTTTTGCGTCTTTAGAAATTAATGTAATTTTCCAAACATCAAATTTATTCTATTTTGTGAAATGTGTAGAGAATCTTAACTACAATATTCCATATTTAAGCACATATAGAAAAATGAAATGCACCTTTATTTACTGATACTTCATTAGTATGAAATAAAATTTATTACAAAAATTTTAGAATTATTTCAAAACTTTTTCTTAAAGAAATGCACAGCATAAAACTTATTTTACACGGCAGCAGTTTTGAACATTTGTTAAATATATATCTTTCATCTATTGTTAGTTAAAGTAAAATTACATTGTTATAAATGCATTCATTATTTATTTATTGGGAATACTTTTAGGTGTAGTTTGTTTTTATCTTAACTTTTTTTGTGTGTTTAAGTTTCAATAATTACATCTAATATGCAATTTATAAGTGTACAGTTCTATAAAACTGAATCTCTTTTTATGTATATAGTTGTAATTTGTTTTTTGTTTTGTTTTGTTTTACAAAATATATTACATTACTTCTACAATATTCATATGATATCTATGCAACAAACATAAAGAGGAGAGTATAAATTTTGATTAATTATGAAATTACAATCGACATTATTGTTTAAATGTAATCTCTTTAAAAATGAAGAAATTTACTCAGAGAGATATTTATTAAACTCAACGATTTTTTTAAAAACATTTATTTTTTATTTTTATATATTGGGTAAAGAAAAAAGAATGAATGTTTCACTACTAGATATCGTCTTGAAGAAGACAGCATTTTTTATGATAGATAAGAATTCCTTCCCGACAACTGCTTACAGAGAAGTGGTAATATATAACTCTCATTATCTGTAGAAAACAGCAATTACCTTTAAGCCAGACGATATTGGAGATGCTATTGATTATCTGGAATTCCTCTTGAAGAAAAAGTAAGATTTATGGCATAATGTGAATGATAGTATATCCTTCTCTGACACAGAGTCATTTGTGTAACGTTACGAATCAATTGTTACAAACATTTAGATCCCTCATTAAATAAGGCACAGTTCGATGTCCTTACAGTTAAGTCTGCATTCTGTTTAGTATGTCATACATATATCTAGCTCAAAAATTATTTAAAGAAATGTTATTAAATGTCACTCTAAAATGAATTTATTTTAAGCTCTATTTTCTATTTCATTTAATGGCATAGTAAATTGAATAAAAGTGTCAATATTTCAATTTGATAATTGACTGCATGTAAAAGTAATTAAAACACATTGTTGTTTACGTTGTTCTTCTAATCATGAATAACGTTCTAGGAAACATTTAACTTTACAAGTAACTAAAATTTATTTTTATTGTTAAAAATTTTATTTCTTAAATTCTGTATTCTTTATCCTACCATTCTTAAAAATACATGTAATTTGAAAAATTAAATATCTTTCTTCAATAATATTTAGAGAAGATGAATGTGTATTGAAGAAATTGGAAATGGTTAAATTAAGTCAAAGTTTATGTAGAATATTTGGATTAAATATTTAATTTTTAAAATATTATACTATTAAAAAATAATATTAAAAGTTTTCATCCGTACATATAAATACAATTTTGAAGTCATATACAAAGCAGGATAATTCAAACATTATAGTTTCTCTATTAAGTGAAACATTTATATATTTTGATTTTATTTTTATAAAAACGTAAACATTATTTTTTAAGAGGAAAATTAAGAATTATTTATAATAAAGAATCTAGAAATTTCCACTTTTTAAAAATACAACATTTTTAGTTACATTCGACCACAAATAATTTATTTATGGAATTACAATTTTCCTTATTTTGCAAATGCAGCATTTAAGCATTAAACATTTTTGAAAATAGCAATAATAAGTATTTTAATCCAGACTACTATTATATATACACCATATGTATAATACCCCCATATCATTGTCTTCACACATATCTGTTTGTTATTTATAAACTATATAAAGATAACAAAAGGCGTTTTAAAAAAAATTATAATTGCTTTCTCATGCAGTTGTGTAGCAAAATAAAATTCAAACCAGTAAGAACTAATGCTGACAAATATATATTCTTTCTATGAAATAGAAGATCTCAAAACAGGCATGACCGCATGTTTACACAAACTAATTAAAAATGTGCACTTAATTTCCAAGAAAATTTTTTTATTTATTTATCCGTGTTGAAAAAGTTTCACTGCAAAATGAAAGGAGTTCTGAAATTTCAATCAGCTGAAAGCTAATTGTCAGTTACAAAACTTCTTTATTCCCGAAGTTACTAAATACTGAAATCAGGATTCCTTTCATCCTCATTTCAATGTTGTTTTTTATTGGGGATTTATTACAAAAGCATAAACTGTATCATTACAATGATGTGAACAATATGTTTGCAAAAAATTTAAAAACATAAATAGCATTTTATGAAAAACAAATATGAGGGAATGTAGAAAGTCGAGGAAATCGGGAAAATTGCCCTTTCCTTCAAGTGGGGACTGGAAGATAATAATTGCAGTTTTATAAAGAGCATATTAATCACATGCTTCTTTCTTAAAGTGAGTAGGGTTTCAGAAGGAAATGTTACATCTCATAAAAAAATTCTAACGTGGTATAAGCAACTTTATCATTCTCGCATCTTAGAACGAATAAAAAGAAGTAAAGATGTAACTGTTAATTTATTTTAAAAATATTAATTAGTTTGAATTCAAGCCACCATTAATGCTTGAAATAGCAGAATTTTTATGCAAATTAAAACGTCCGTAGGCTGTGAACGTTGTAAGTCAATTTATGAATGTTATCAGATTCTGCTCTATTACATTACGCTATAACACGTTTCAATGCAAAACGCAATAAATATCAGACTAGAGTCAACACACACATATATGCACATTTATGTTTTTATATTACACATGAAAAACATATATTTCAAATACACACTACACTGTTGCAAAAATTAAGAAAATAAGTTTCTTTTGTTGTTTATAATATACGCACGATAAAATTCATTTCATTTGACATGATATAAAACAAAATACAATAAACGTTTTATTTGATAAATCTCAATAAAGAAACGATTTTTTTAAATGGATATTTCTTGAAAGAGTTTATTCCCTAAAGAGAAATAAAATAATCCTTTCCAATAACAACCAAAATTTAATGGGTTGTGAATGAAAAGATATAACGCCATAGTTTAGTTTCTTTTTTCCCGCAGGGTGGTTTTGTTATTTGATACATCCCCAAAATAAGTACTTAAAAGCATTTGTATGATGATTTACAATATAAGTAACTCTTGCGATGTTACAAAAACCATTAGTTTATGCTCTGTAATTGCTCTTTGTCACGAACAGTATCGATTTAAGAAATAATAAGAACAATTTATGTAAACATTATTTATTTATTCTTTTATTTTCTACTCTTTTAGATTTTTTCATTTTTAATTGCATTTTACATATATTAAAATGTAGTTTCTCGTAAAATTAACGTAATTGATTACACAATTAATAAATACCTATTATTGAAATACATACTTTAAAGAGTAAACTTCAAATGTCAAGTTTCATACACGATTTCATTATTCTTAAGAATATTAATAGGTTTTTTTATGTAAGAGATAATTTCATTTAAAAATATTGATAATCTAAAGCATTAAAGATATCATAAATAATTTCAAGTATTAAGGAAAAATAATGTCTCATATACTTAAACATTATTTACAAACTTGAATAAAAATGGCTTTGAAAATGTTTTATTCCTCATAATGGTATTCCTATAAATACTATCCGTTCTCGTTCCGCTTGTAGCTCAATCGTTGGGTACATCAGAATCTTCACATGTTTTTAAGCTGGATTGTCAAGGTAAGCTGAAGTAATCCGAAGTAAGATGGTTTTCTTTCTGATAGTCAAAGCTGCTCCAATAGTTATCCCACTGTATTAACAGATTGTTCTGTAAACAAGCTCATTTCATGGTTAATGATCAGTGCATGCATGGGTTTGTCAGTCAATGTTATAATATGCATTAACCAAATTAGATTCATGAGATCTGGCATAAATTTCAATTCCTCAGAAACTCATAAAACTTGAATTCGCATGATATCCGTTGGATTTCAATCAATGCAAGTGGTAAAACAACGGAACAATAATTCACATTCTTGATATACAGCCATCCTGATTCTAATTCTAACACTTGCTGTATTTTTCTCCTTATTCTAGGAATTATACGATATTCAGAGAAAACTCTGATTTTATTAAGTGATTTTTGAATGACAAATACTGTTGACTTTTCTTTTATGTAGCTTCAGATGTCATTTATTCTTATTGTTTTGTCCAAATGCATTGAAATGCTAATCATTTGCATACCACAAATATTTCTTTCTTTGATATTATTTGGAAGTTCATAAGATCGTTCCTTAGGGATTTTTCAGTTTTAATGACCAACAGGGTTTAAAACAAAGATAATTGAAATTATTTGAATCAAATTTTGCAATTTATGTTAGAAACCCCCATCAATGTTAAGAAATTTTGATGTGGTATATAACTTTTTAAATTAGTTGTTGGTTTGAAATGTGTACGCAAATAAAAAATGACGTGATAATATGAACTTATACACAAACTTCTGATAAAGTAAAAACACAAGATCAACATTTTACTGGAAAAAAGAAATATAATGAGTTTATTTTTGTACTTTATATTTACTTCACTTTCTGTAATACTAAATACTTCATTACTATCCAGTACAATAGTTTTAAGATTCTGTTGTTTAAGCTATTTAAGCTAAGATCTGCCCTTTTATCTGAAAAATATTTGGGATCAACTATACATTTAAATATTAGCAAAGAAAAAGTTGTATTTTTCAATCCAAATATATTAATCACTTGACATACAATGACGCCTCTAAAATGTAATCCATTTCATGTACCATTGTAGAATTTCTGTCTACAATGATACAATAACATACATTGATTACGTAGGCATAGAGTTTTTCTTTGGCTAAAACGAGGCATAAATGTTATTAAATTAGCTGTTTTGTTCTGTAGCGATTCTGTTTTTTTTAAGACTGTTAAAGATACATTCCCCCTCTCAAGACTACCAAGAACAAAATCACATTGGAAAATAAGTTATTTCATTTTTATGTCAAGTGTTTAATGTCAAAACAATATCCAAATTGAATTGCTTTGTTGAAATTTTATTTTAAAAAATTTGAATGAACATTATCTGACATAGAAATTGCAATGCTATAAGTAATGGATTAAATGTGATAAAACTGATGTATAAATGAAAACATTCCCTGAAAATATATTTAATTGTTGACAAATTAATCAAAAATGTGTAAGAGTTGTGACCAGTTCTTGAAGTGATGTAAACAAGGATTTTACAAGGCAGTTTCAATTAGCATTAGAAAGTTATCCTGAGAAAAGGATGTCATTTCAGTCACTTTGGCTTCCAATGGAAGATAAGAAACAAATAATGAACCACGAAAAATTTCATTTCCAATACAAATTATTTTTGAAAAATAAGGAGAAATCATAAGCTATAAAAACTTTTATATAAATACTAGGCTTATCAGCTGACGATTGTCATTAAAGATGTAACATTGTTCTGTTGGGAAGCTCTACTTTGCAGATGCTAAGTAAAAATATATAAATTTTAGCGCTACTTTAATTTGTTACTCCTTGAGTAATGTGACTTTGATGAATACTGTAGATGATCTGCATTGTTGTTTGCACTCAAAAACATATCCTTTTATAAACTCATGAAGATTCAGTAATAATAATGGAATCGGGTAAATCTCTCTAATACCAGATTATTATCAAGTGAATATAATTAGTCAAGCAGTCATCGATTGGTCAATATAATCCTTAAATCATCAACAATCTACATATCTGTTCTAAGACTACTCTCAATTTACAGCTTGCATTGCTATGACACTGAAATTTGATTTTTTGGGGTTTTAAACCTCTAAACGTTATTTGCAGCTACAAATTTCTTTGTTGCTCAGTTTACGTCTTATATTTTTCCATTAATTCTCTGAATTTTTAGGTCACAATTTGAAATCCTCCCAAATAAGAAGTAGTTTTTCTAAACAGTTGAAACTTTATTTCATTTCAGATTCTAAATATTACAGTTTTATGAAGAATATTTGAGATTTAAGAATTCCAAAAACTGTTTCTTTTTCTAAAAGAAATTTAATGAAAACATGACACAATCTCGAAGAGCTAGTTCTTTTAATAATCATGAAATCAATAAAATTTTAATATGTATCTTAGCAAAATTTCATTTACTTTATATATACAACACTTTTCATTAAAACAGAGATAATATTTTCTTATGTGTTTGTTTTTGGAATTTTTATTTTTTTATGATCTATAGTATTTTAATCACAATTATTTTGTTTCAATTAATACTGGCTTAAATTAGTATTTTAAGCGTCTAAATTATCTACTGAAATTAAAATCATTATACTATGTTTTTCAAGTGATTTATATTTTTCAAACTTTAATTTTAATTTCTAAATATCAAATATTTCCAATATAATCTTTGATTTATCCTTAAAAGAGTCCTGATTTTTATTTCAATTTCGCTTATGTTTTGTCAGTTCCAGAGAAAGGCGATCGCATTTGCTAAAATTGGATTTTATTTGCAGCATTTTCTGCATTCAGGCGTATCGCTTTTTTGTGGCATTTCTTATCACATATGACATGAATTGTGTTTGACACCACACAAATCATTCGATTTAGAAGGAAATATTTTTCAAAAAATAATGTCGATTTTCCTGGCTCAAATTTATAAAGAAAGGAAATTCTGTTGTCTGAAATACGTTTCCAAACAAAGCTTCATATTTATCATTTTTCTAAGTAAAATAGTAAATCAATTTAAGAAATTTGAAAGAGATTGACAAATGGGTGGTAAACAACGTGAGTTACAGAAGATAAGCGTTATGATACAAAAAATCTAAAGAAAGGTACGATTTACACAAAAAAAGGTTATTTTAAATTTGAGAATTCTTGTTTTATTTCTATTTATTCAAGTGAAAATTTTTTATTAATATTTCGTCTTCAGATTTTCACTTCGATATATGAATATATTGTATCCTTTAGAGTTCGTTTGCTATAAATATATATATATATATATATATATATATATATATATATATAATTATTGTATTATTGTATTTAAAATTCTAAAATATTTGTAAAGTTAAATAAAAATAAACCTAGTATCTCTGAACTTGGCAGCAGATCTGCTTATTGAATGATTAGATCATTGACTTGTTCAATAGTTAGTAAAATTAAATACCCAGTTCACTCGAGGAATTAGTTATTTATAGAGTGCAGAATCCAATTTGAACTGCAAATTCTGATTCATTTAACTCTGCATTGTCAGCAGTAACCGTACAGTGAAAGATAAAGTAAGTGAAAAGTTTTATTTTTCTATATTAAATAGTATTTCACTTTGTGATTTACTTTAACTAATCGCGCGAGAATACTATAAATACAATACGCTTAGAATAGATATTAGTAAAATAATGTATTTTACAAATTTTAACAAATCATATGTTTTTAAGGAAGCTAAACTTTTACAAATATTAATATAACATTCACTATTGTATTTGTTTCAATGATAATTAATTTTAGAAAATGTAAAATGTTGAATTTTCAGCAGAATACGTCGTTTTCGACATATTGTTTTACAATTTAAAGAACTGCCAGCTACTTAAAATACATACTGGTTACTTAAAATCCGTAATACAGATTGCCATTCTTGAGAATTTTTCAAAGATGATGAGCCATATTCATGTATCCCAAAAGGAACAAACATCGAAATTTCCTAAAAATTTACCATGACAATAATAAATGCAGAAGTCAGAAATTAAATATTAGTCTTCCATTATTCAAAGATATCTACAATAAAATTCAGGTTTTTTGTTTTGTAAAGATATATCTTAACACTGAAGAACGACTACTTGGGTTATTCGTTTCTGACTTGCAATTACTCCAGAGTTAAAAAGGTGCTTATATTTTAAGTATGTGCATGAATTAATGTTGATTGAAGCTGATTTTAAGCAGAAGTTATATTTATTGTTATATCTCCTGCTTGTAGGATAAAGTTTAATGAGTGAACAATTATTTTTCAAAGAACTATATATTAGTTTGGGGAAAAAGTAATCCATTATTTTTTCGGTAGACGTCTGTAGTTATCGATATCTCGTGAGGTATCTATCAAACAATTTCAGATTTATGCTCGTTGGAAAGGTGACATTTGACTCTAAAATATCCTCTTGTGGTTTTTTGCTTGATTTATTCAGTTACGAGTACAAGGTTTTAAAAATGGAAGACAACAAACAGAAAATTCGATACATTTTCGTTTTTCTCTTGTAACGGTGAAAAAGATAGCCGGGTGACTAAAATTGTGAAAGGTGTTTATCGTCCTATATAAGACTGTAGCAACCAGTTACGTACAATTTTTGTTTCGTCGATTCCGTTTGGGTATTTTTGATGTTAGAGATGCACCTCGCATGTGGATACAGCATCATCGAAAATGTCTATAAAATATCAAAAATGATCGAAGTTAACCGCATGTCAGCAGTCGTAACGCGCAAGACCTAAAAATCTACATGAAAGCTATTTTAAACCTTTTTACTAAGCGAATCCAAAAGAAGTTACAAAACGTTCACGTAAAAATAATGGATTTTTTTCCCCAAACTAATATTTCCTTTCCTCGCAATTCTCATTTGCAAAGTTTTGAATTTAATTATTTCCTTTGACTAATCATGAAACGGAGACTTTTTTTGCAAGCGTTAACAAAACTATTGTAAATGTTTTGAAAAATTTCGTGAAAGTTAAAAGGAAGTGTTTTTTAATACTTAATAGATTTTCCTTTCATTCATAAATTATGTCTACATGTGAGCTTAACACGTATTGGATTATTTTTTAATAACTATCAAGAAAATTATTTTTTAAAATTTTGGCATTAAGTGCCCATGAGCTCCCAGACATTTTTTCTGAGTTTCCGCATGATCGAAAATATTTTTCCTTTAAGGCTTTTAAAATGTGTCAAAATTAAAAGTTTCTCTCTCCCTGTCATAAATAATACTCAGGAATTAGAGACTTATTTGAGATTTAGAGTTTATTAGTCCGTCATCATTGGCTTGTGCTTTCTTTTGTAGAGTGAACAAGTTTGTTTCGTAATCATAGTGTTTTAAGCGTTTAAATGATAATAAGATTGCTTTGATTGATGAAGTCTTAATGTTTATATTATTTAATCAATGATGGGATAGCTCAGAATTTGACTGTGAGCATTAAAGACACCTCAAATATGTAAAGGGAAAGGAAGAATATGTTGATTGTTTCGTGCATCTGTGTTAAGTAGGAGTTTGGAGCGAGTATTCTGAAATGAATACTGGGGATGTGTGACTATGTTCCACTACATTTACATACTACATCTCTTTAAGAGATGAATACAATTGGATTCCAAATTTATTTGGACCAATATAACTACTCAAGCATAAACTTTATCTCTTTTAGGTAATACAGTTTCCATATAAAGGCTACTCCAAGATTCTACTTTTTGGTGTATAAGGTATTTGAAAGAGAGCTATTTGAGTATTATTACTATCGAGAAATTTTTTAAGTTGTATAGTTCCTGTTTTGTTGAACACGAGGTTAATTTGTAAGCATTTGATTTCATTTTAAATGCTAGTAATAAGCTGCTTAATAGTTTGTTTTTTAGTATATTTTTGCTTGAATTCCTCTGTTGATGTGAAGCTGTATTATTTAATGGTGTTTGTGAATTTCTATGCAAGAAATTTGAATTTGTTTTTTAGAAATATATGTTATTGGAATTGCTTATACATTAATTTTCTGTTATTATAGTTAACTGGATTAGATTATGATATGTATTACAGAATATGCATAATCTGAATAATCAATATATTCACCTAATTCTTCATTAACTTTCATACAGGTAGCTTGATTACATTTTTTTGCTTAGTATATGATTTTTAATTTAAAGGTTCTTCTTTGATTTTTCATGGTTTCATCTAATGCGTCATTTATTTCTGAAAGGAACATTTTGATCTTATTTGGCACCACACAATCTTTTATTTGTACAATACCACCACGCTGTATTTTGGAAACAATTCAGATTTTTATTAGCTTGTATTACCCTGCTAACTATCCTTTTCTACTCGAATTATTTAATGACTCTGATATGGTTAATATTTGATTGAATCATCAATCATTCATGGAATTTTTTTTAAACTCGTTAGTGTGAATTTTGGTAAAATATTTTGTTCTTTGGCTCTAAAGGTCTTTTTATATTTATGTCTTATTCTATAATTTTTGATTTAGGTAATAATTTTAATTTGAAGAATATTTTGCATTTTATAGTTTATATAGTTATATAACTGATTAAGTGTAAACATACAAATCGTGAATAGTCAAATTGCATTCATTTTATTTCATCTAATGCAAGATTTGTAAGAAATTCATAAATTCATTAGTAAAGAAATAGGATGTTCTTGTGCAGATATTTAGGAGCAAATATTATGTGTAAAATACAAAATAATATTAAGAAGGAGCTAAAAATAAGAATATAATAAGGAATTGTAGAAAAAGCTCACATTAAATGAATTTTGTGATTTTTATTTTTGCATGTTTGTTTACATAAAATTTGAATTTTTGTTTTTATTTAATCTTGTGAATAAGGTCAGAATATGATTATTATGTCACATGACTTAATTAGTATGAGAAGCACTTATTAAAAATAAATTGCAATTGTCACTGTAAATTAATATTTATTAACATTTTATGCATTATAAAAAATAGGGTAAAATACATAATGTGTTGTAACATAAATGGAGAAACAAAATGGCTTAAAATATACATGTCATAACTTTTTTAAAAAAAAAAATTCAGTCATAAATTTTAAAATTATGAATTGTTTTTTAAAATTATTTGAATCCAAAGAATATGATGCAAATGAATTTAAAAAAATACATTTTGGGAAATTTAAAGAAATACAAATTAATAAAATTATAGCAAAAATTAAAAAACAATTGATTTTGAAAATACGGAATGGTTTTAAAAATATTAAATCAATTTTTGTAAAATTATTAATCAGAAAAAACAATTTATTGCTGAGTTCTTTGTATATTACCTATTAAATACAGTAAGAAGCAAACAAAGGCTACAGATAGAGGTCGAAAATTACTATGAGTGCTGAAGTGTTCCGATACGAACACTTCATTTAATGTATCTACACGTCCTCTTATTGCCTTGAATGCTTAATGTTGCCTTTTCAGTTTGATGATTTAAATCGAAAAGTTTTGGATTTTTCTTATCACTTTTTCATCAATAATTAAATTTAAATAAGGAATTTTATCTGATTTTTTTATTTCAAATGCTTGATTTTAGCTTACATTTACGTATTCCCTTAATTGAAATTATTAGTCACTATCATCACTCGGCTCAAATTTACTATTACTATCATTGAACTGAATATTTTTTCAGCAGGTTCTCCATCACTGGTTTAATCAATATCTTCTGCAAAGATTAAACTTCATGTAATAGATTTCTCAAGCATTTTATCTCTCTCTTTATACTACAATGATCTGCATTTGTAAACCAATGATTAGAAATAAAAAGACAAACGGACAAAAACACTTTACAATGAGAAACTGTAATTTGAGGGGTGCAAGGACTAAACTTTTCACACACACACACACATATATATATATATATATATATATATATATATATATATATATATATA
>JAPDSC010068802.1:30389-47526 GCA_026290005.1 Latrodectus geometricus
ATATATATATATATATATATATATATATATATATATATATATATATAAATAAATAAATTTAAAAGCAAAATGACAAAAAGAATATATATACATATGCACTTCCGTGTTTACTTGGAAGATATATATGAATAACTACTGTTGTTTTTTGCTGAGGGAATGAGAAGCAAAAAAATAACTACGAATGTACGAAACCCCACTTACTACGTCAACAAAAGTAAATGTTTTATTGAAGAGTATCTTCTTATTTTCGCCTCAAGACAAGCAATAGATAGAGTAGCTCAAACGTCTTGAAGGAAATAATCGCTTCTCTGCCCTGCTCACACGCAGTTCGAAAAATCTCCCGGAAGTATTAGGGAAATAACATTGCCGGAAATCCATCTCTATTTCCCACGTACTTCCATGTTTGCTTGGAAAAATGATGCAGTTGCTATCTAAGAAGCGATAAAACGTTTCCTTTCTGATTTTGTTGAGTTCTCTGTCTGTTTGTTGCTTTTGTTTCCGCCGGAATTATCTTTCGAGTTCTTGTCTGTGTTTACTTCGTAATCTCAATAATAAATCTAAGCATCACAGTAAGTTAAGTAAAACCCCATCTGGCGTCTGCCTTAATGAAATGAAAATTAACTTTCTCCTAACGGTTATCCTGAATCAATAATGTGAGTGAATATTTGGGAGGTCTTGAATATTTATGTCACACTTATACACAAGATAACATTAATCTAAGAAGTTAACTAAGCTATTTGTCTACTTCTTGATAAATAACTGAGAAAAATAATTAATTTCCTTTACTAATAAGATGCGTTGAGCTATAAAAAATTAAATTAAATTTATCTCAATAGTGTGAAATATATTTAATGAATAGAATGAATTCCTATTTCTTATTCAATAGTTCAACTATTTAGAATATATTCAAAGAATAATGAAAATAAATAAACAGTATTCATTTATTGGTCAAAGTGATTTAAGGTTTTGTAATGCATTAATATTTAAAAAATATTTCAACAAAATACCTTCTGAATAGGTAAGGCTTATCTACAGGAATATGCAAACTAAATAAACTTAATTTTAACTTAATTGATACTACTTTAAATTTTTTAAAATCTCTTATGTTTAATAGAAGTAAAAAGTTATAAAAACTTAAAACTATTTATTTTTTTCATTAAAATGTTAAATGGTTAAATGTAATGTAGTTCATTATATTCTGGAATAATGATATTTATAAATTATACATAGAAATCATTCAGAACATTTGACAGCATATTCTTTAACATTTTACTTGAGAAATTGTAAATGCAGCTTTTTTCTCGAACATTTACTTATTTTTGTCCGTATGCATAATAAGTTTAGTTTATAAGAAAATAAACATGTCAAAAATATGTGTATTTAATGTAAACAAAGGATTAGTTTCAGAAAATAAGCTTCTCTTTCAAATATGGATATCATAATATTGTTATTTAAAACTAAGAAGTAAAGCTAAGGAAAACAAAAGGAATAGACGATTTTTTTATCGCAGTAGCTTGTTTAAAATTTATAAACTTCTCTTTGAACAGCTGTCAAAAATTTATAAATTATTAATATTAGTGCAAAGGATAACATTTGCCTTTCAATATTTTAAAAGATATGTAAACATGAAGGTACTATACATCTTACAAAAATGTAATCCCAGTTTTTCTTTAGAAATATTTTAAAAATGTTTTCAAAACAGAAATACTTCTATTGAATCCAACAACACATATATATGCAAACAAAACAATTTTGCTTTTATAATCGAACAAAATATTTTTGAATTTAAAATTAAAATCGCTAAAAGTAGAAATCAAACAAAAATTAACATTGAATTAATTTTAATATGACGTGTTAAGCTATAAGAATATAAAGAAAGAAAATAAAAATATTTTAATTGTTTGAAATACATTTAATAAATATAATGAATTTCTATTTCTAATTCAATATTTCAACAAGTTACAACAATGCTCAGGAGATTTCAACAATAAAATTCCAGAGAATAACAAAATAAATAAATAATGTTCACATATACATAAAATAAATAAATTTGTTTAAACGCAATAAAACATTTTGAGTAAGCATGTAGTAAATTAAAGTGAACACGTTTCGTATTGATGAATGTATTTTTGAAATTGTTAAAAAATGTTTTTAAAAGTAAGTGACTTTTTAAAATGCAAATGGTAACTTGAATTTCTTTTTCAAAACAGGAATTTTATTTCAAATATGTGTTTTATATGCATATTAAAATGAGTACATTTATTTTATTTTAAAGTGCTTGCTGCACGATGGTCACTTTTAAAATATCATGAAGACTAATTTGGCAGGTATATTGAAGAAAGGACACACACACTCAAACACAAACGTAAAAAGCAAAATGTGTCAATATTTTACACTCTAAAGCAAAGTAAATAAAATTAGAGGAAAGAAATTTAAAAAATAGTAAAGAATTGTGCTGTCATAGGCTGAAGTGCAATCATTTGAGTCTAAATAAAATGTATATAAGAGAGAAGCGAAAGAGAAAAAGTAGTCAAGGATATATTTTTCGATATCTTCATTCATTTGATATTATTTTCTTTGCAACATTTTCCATTTCATTTCAGCTGAAAAGGAAATAAAATACATGAAAAATTTCTTTCTGATTTTTAACAAAACGCAATTGGTCACTTAAATTTATAAATCAAAAATAAATAAATAAATGGAATCATTTTTATGTATAGTTAAGAATACTATTATCACTTAAATTGCAATCATACTCTGTGAGACAATGCTTAATATTTCAAAAAATATTATTTCATTGTTCAAAACATTGTACATAATGTCCTTCCGAGAAAACTCTGGCTCAAAAATATAATATTAAAATAGTTTTTAAAAGAAAATACGAGCAGTATAATTTAAGTTTTTAATATTCAGTCTATTATACATTTATTGATAATACAAGTTAGATTTCTAACAAACTCATTTCTAACATATATTTCTGATTATATGAAAATATTATTATTAATCTATTATTTATTCCATATGTTTTCAAATACTTGCTTGAACATCTTAGGGTTCATCCAGACAACATTATCACAATTATTTTCTTTTCTTTCTTTCTTTTTTTTAATTTTATTTCTAGTAAATTTCTATTCTAAAGCATGTTTAAACCTGAAAGTTCTCAGATTTGAAATTCCATTCTTTCTCAACAAGGTATATATAATGAAAATATTCAGAAGTAAATTTTGATTGTAATATAATGTTTCAATCTACTCTTTTCCTTAGATATTAGGTTGGAGAAAAAGTAATCCATTACTTTTTGGTAGACGTCTGTAGTGATCGATATCTCGTGAGGTATCTATCAAACAATTTCAGATTTATGCTCGTTGGGAAAAGTGAAATTTGACACTAAAATATCCTCTTGCGGTTTTTTGTTTGATTAATTCAGTTACGAGTACAAGGTTTTAAAAATGGAAGACAACAAACAGAAAATCCGATACATTTTCGTTTTTCTCTTGTAACGGTGAAAAAGATAGCCGAGTGGCTAAAATTGTGAAAGGTGTTTATCGTCCTATACAAGACTGTAGCAACCAGTTACGTACAATTTTTGTTTCGTCGATTCCGTTTGGGTATTTTTGATGTTAGAGATGCACCTCGCATGTGGATACAGTATCGTCGAAAATGTCTATAAAATATCGAAAATGATTGTAGTTAACCGCATGTCAGCAGTCGTAACGCGCAAGACCTAAAAATCTACATGAAAGATGTTTTAAACCCTTTTACATAGTGAATCCAAAAGAAGTTACACAAAGTTCATGTAAAAATAATGGATTTCTTTTTCCCCAAACTAATATTATATCACTATACAGTTAAATATATTCTTTTTTCATTTATCTATTACTATAAATCGGAAGAATTATATTGACAAATAAAATATTTTCCTGCTTTATTCCTTTTATAAATGGTTGAATTCATTTAAATGAATGAATTTGTGTCTTTGTGTCTTTCACAGTACCAACATTTTAAAATTCTCAAATACTTGTTTAATGAATTTTTCATTTAGTTATTTTATGTATTTTTATATTAATTTGTGCCATTGATTTTTGTACAGCGTAAATATATATAAAATAGAGATAACATTTAAAGTAATTGTTAGATCATACATTTGAATTTGAATTTTTTTATGGACAGAGACTGGAAATAAATAATAAAATAAAATCAAGTATTCTGATCTTTTCCATAGATTGTTACATTTTGTTACTCTAACTATTTTTCATTTTCTGAATTTTTAAAGGAATATATTTTTACTTTACAGTCTTATAAGATTAAATATTTGTTTTAGAAACATCAAATTAGAAAGATTTACGACTCTTACAAATTTAAAAATTTGAATACTAATATTTATATATATGCATTATCTTAAAAGATTAATGTATATCATGAAAAAAGTGTTTCAATTGATATATATGTATACATCTTAAAATAATCTCATTTTATTTTATCTACGTTTCAGTATCTAGCTTAAAGCCATATATTTGCGGTAAATTAATAAATTTTTAATTTAATAGAATGCATAGTAATTTATCATTTAGGAAAGTTCAAAACCTTTCATAATTAAACAACTGTCCGGGGAATGAAAAATGATTCCTCAAATTGCAGAAAGTTTAATGATAGTTCATTAACTGAGTTATGTGAGTGATTTATATTCAAAACAAAAACGGTTTTTCTAAAATATTCAGAATACTCATATTGCTAAACACTTCAAAATTTATAATGAAGTTGTCAACATATTTTGAAATAATTTCTTTGAAATAACTGATAAAATGAAAAGGATAAGGTTGGGAAATAGATTTGGATTTGTTGAATTTATTTTTGAAGAATAAAATTCACACTTACTGGAGTTAAAATATAAACGCTACATCACAGAAATTCTTAATAAAAAGAATCCTTTAAATCAATAAAATAGTGTATCATTAAGTAATAGACACTTATATTTAATTTAATCTTTTAATATTTTAGTTCCTAAAAATAGTTTTATGTGGTGTTCAGAAATTTCAATCATCAAAAAATGTGGATAAAAACTTTGTTATAAAATCTAATGACACAATTTAATTTGAAAAATAGAAAGAAATTATTTAAAACATAATTTTTGCTTTGGAAAATATTTGATACTCATAATAGCCAATAACATGAAAAATTCAGAATTCTTTCTTTTGAATAATTAAGTAGGTAATTTTACTAATATTAGAATGAACTACTAATATTAGTTTTCATTAAGTAGGTAATTTTACTAATTAATTAAGTAGGTAATTTTAGTAATAATTAATGAAAATATTTAATATAGAAAAAATTTATAAGAAATAACATTTTAAATAAATCTTAAAGTGTACATTTTTAAACTAGTAATACAGATAAATAATTTCAAGCAAGATTCTTTTATAGTATTCTTAGAAAACACATAATGATTTGATAACCGGTTTTTCAATTAAGTGCAGTTGTATTCATTTTATAGTATGTTACACTCAACTAAAACTTCTTAAAAACAATTTAATATAAAATAATGAAGACAAATTTATGTTGAGTATCTTACATTAATAAAAGTCATAATGGTTAAAAGGCCGCTCACAAGAACTAATTTCAACAGTTCCAAAATGATACAAATTTAATATATGGAAGAGGAATCGGAAATAATTGGATTCACTTTTCTCTTACTTTAGCTAAAAAACAAGTATTAGTCCTACAAAAAGTATAAGCTACCATTGAAACAAGATCCATTAAATGAATTAATAAAATGATATTTAGAAGAAATATTTCCTTAAAGAAAATTAGAATAACTTCAACTCTACTAAACTGAGAGATAAAAGAAATGAAATAATATTAGGCTCGGGAAAAAGAAATCCATTATTTTTACGTGAACTTTATGTAACTTCTTTTGGATTCACTTTGTAAAAAGGTTTAAAACAGCTTTCCTGTAGATTTTTAGGTCTTTACACGTTACGACTGCAGACATGCGGTTAACTTCGATCATTTTTGATATTTTATAGACAATTTCGACGATGCTGTATCAACATGCGAGGTGCATCTCTAACATCAAAAATACCCGAACGGAATCGACGAAACAAAAATTGTACGTAACTGGTTGTTACAGTCTTATATAGGACGATAAACACCTTTCACAATTTTAGCCACCCGGCTATCTTTTTCGCCGTTACAAAGAGATAAACGAAAATGTATCGAATTTTCTGTTTGCTGTCTTCCATTTTTAAAACCTTGTACTCGTAACTGAATTAATCAAACAAAAATCCACAAGAGGATATTTTAGTGTCAAATGTCACCTTTCTCAACGAGCATAAATCTGAAATTGTTTGATAGATACCTCACGAAATATCGATCACTACCGAAAAAATAATGGATTACTTTTTCCCCAAACTATTATTAAAATAATGCCTTTCATGATATTTTTGTTTAATTCATTAGTTACATTTAATATCTGTCGTATGATTGATTAAAGTCATTCATCATGAAAGGTGAACAATTTATACAAATTCACTTATCTCCAAAGAAAAAACAATTAGCTTTAAGGTCAAGGCATACTATAAAGGTAATTTTAAGTAGGGTCGTCTAAAAATGTCATACATGTAAAGATAATCTGAAAAACAAAAGACACGAAATGATTTTCGTGTTGATCAATTATCACTTTTAAAATTACTATCACTTTAATACTTGGTAACCCACAATAAAACCAGCAATAACTTAAAGAAACATTTTAATATCACTTTTCTATAATTATTGGAAAATTTGCTGCAATTATAAATTTGGATCAATAATAATATATACCGGAAAGATCGCTTGTGACAACTCTATATATTGATTTTTTAAAATTTTAATATAATTTTGATTCTCACACAATGTTTATATATAAATACTAAAAGTATTATATATAGATATTATTGAACCAAACAGAACTAAAAAAAATAGTTATTAACTAACACATATGAAGCAGTTTGAATAAGGACACCATTTATCCTGATAAAATATGTGAACCTCAGATGAAATTTGAATGACTGATTTCTTTATCAATATTCATAAAAAAAGCAATTTAGTTTATTAATTAAATATAAAATCAATAATAAATAATAAAAATCTACCTGTGATCGTAAAATGTAAGATACTATTAAAAAAATTCATATTATCTTTAAAAAGCATGTGAGTGCTTGCATATTCATTTGCTTTATGTAAAATTTTAATAATCTATATGCAAGTAAATTAATAATATCAAGGCAAAGGAAAATGAATTGTTACAGACTTTACACTTTTATCTTCCCTACCTACGATCTTGGTAGGGATTTATCTGTCCAATTATTTAAACTAATTACAGGAAAGATTGTAAAATAAATATACCATTATTGAGGCTTTAATTACTTGAGGGATCATGGAAGATTTCTAGTTTTAGCAAAGAAATAAATTATAACTCATTTTATCTGCAAACGTTAGGGAATAAAACATTTTGCAGTTAGTTAAATAAGCTTATGTATGACAAAAATACTTTCTGAAGTAAAAATGAACTAAATTAATTCAGACATTAAAAATTATGCAATTTATAATTATCACTGTTTAAACTAATTTTGTAAAAGATAAATGTAAAATGTGAGTTTTCAGGTTTAGACTACTTTTAATTATCTTTAGATAATTAAAAAAAAATCAAGGATTTTTTCATCTGAATATTCAAGTTTTGAAACGTAATATATAATAAATCATTTTCATTTATAATTAAATATTTATACATTTCGTCTAAGTTTGATATATGCTATTGATACATGTTTCTGAAAATCTATTTTCATAAAACAAGGTCACGAAACAGTTAAATAAAACAGTTTTGAATCACAGGGACGGAAATGAGTCGAAGAGCTGAAACAGGGCAGGGAATAATACTCTAAGTTCTGTGAACTTCATTTTCAGTATCAATCTCGATGTTATGCTATGCATTATTTCCGTTCATTACGAAATAAATTATATATTTCTAGGAAATAATTTACTTTCAATCATTTAAGACAAATAATTATTTATTTAAACATCATTTTTTCTTTTAGTAGTTAAAGTATTTCGGACAAAATAAAAAAAAAATTCTTTATCCATTTAATAAAACTGATTATCATTTTCTAGCTATTCACCTTAATAAGCATAAATTAAAGAATCATTAATTTCAAATTTATTCTATACGTTGCTGCATTCTCTTATTTAAATATTTAAAAATGAAATGAGTCATTAGCAACTAAAAAAGTTGCGTGGTTTATATCTGAATTTAAGGATCGTCATGCTGAAAAATATTTTAAATTATAATGTACTTGAGTTAATATTTTGATGTGACGTAGAGAGATGAGCATGTTAACTTAATTGATATATTCGTTAATTGAATGTAATTCAAAATTGCAAGACTGTTGTCCATGTTTATCTTATTTGGTCAGCAGTGGTAGGCTGCCTTATATATATGTCAATGAACGAAATCCTTGATTAAAAAGTAAACATGTTGCTAAAGCAAATGAAGCTGTATCACACACAGAATTTTGAATCATGTCCCGTTTCTATCATTTCTCCTTAAAATCCAATTTGATAATTTTCTTATGATAACACATTCTTTATTGCAAGATAACAATATTTTGCTTCATTTAATGAACAATATTTTGCTTATAGGTCCTTTCTTATTGATTGAATAGTCTTTGTGTAACTACCACATTCGTCAACACATCATTTAATTTATCTTAATCACGAAGGCTACAGGTTTCTATCTTTTGACGTGTAATTTAGCATTTTTTAATTCATTGTAATAGCAAATGACTCGGTAAATATATTTAATTTTTAGTAGTTATAATAAATCGATAAGATGATATTATTTATTGTCATAAATAATCTAAAACAACTAGCTTCTGAAAACATGATTTAATTACAAATAAATTATCTTTAGAAATTAATCAAGATGAAATGGCAGTGCTTATGAAAAAAAAATCTTTCGCAGAACTCTTAGGGATTAAAGTTTCATTGGACAGTTAAAATGATCACAGTAATACCTTTGATTCGAAATTAATATTTGTATTAATATTCATTTTAATTTTTCCTGTGTGTGCAAAAAGCAGAGCAAGTTTTTGAACGTGTCATAAAGAAATTTGCACATGTAAAACTTTTCTGAATATTCATTCAAGTTTTTAAATATATTTATTAGATTGAGCATGCAGAGTAACATGTCTTAAGAAGCACATTTGAATTTATTAAATTGTGTAATACACTTTTTAAGAAACTATGTATAATCCAACAAGGCTAATTAACTCAATTTTTTTCATTTCCTATGAAATTGCTTTTCATTTGAAAGTACTTATTGTTTCAAGATGATTCTTTGGCGTTGTAGAATAAAGCGTTGTAATTGAAAGTTTTTACTTTAATTAAAACAAGCTATATGTGATTCCATATTTTTCTGCACATTTAGCTTAAAATGCTGAACGTCTTGTAACTAAAGTAAAACTAAGCATTATAGTGTGCGTTATTATAAATAATAATTATATCTATTAGATTATCAATATAACACGAGTATTTTACTTTTATTTTGTAAAAACGATGCAATGTATTTAAAATTGTTAATTACATCTTTATTGAATTTTATAATCTTATTTAAGATTTTGTTTTTCCATTTGCCATTTTTTTGTTTTACTCAAATAGTTTGTAATAGTATTGATGTACTTAAAACAATCTATTATATTTGATTTATACATTTAATTTCACCATGAACTTTATTGAAATTTACACAATATTTAACTCATTTAAGAATGGAATAAATTTCGTGTATTTCATTATTTTATATTTATTATTTATTTTGCTTTTTCTTCTGAGAAAATTTTTAATAATCTAGTATTTTAATTAGCGTAAGTAGTGTTCATTGTAAGTAATAAACTGATAATTCACTTGACAAGGAATTCCACTTAGCTGTAATTATAGATTCCTTTGTGATACTAAATTCTGTGAGTTTGTCTACCTTAAATTTCTCTACTAAAAGTTATCTTTAAATGCAGGAGCAAAGGGCATCCTGCATCACTCAGTATTTTACAATAATTTTTATTTGCTTAAAATTTTCCAGATGTAAATATATATTTAAATAAATTCTTCTTCTCTGCTTGGTAATTCAAAATCAGAGCCTTTTTATAAATTTATAAATTCATTAATAGCGATATTAAATAACTTTACTTATTATATATTATACTTTTTGTTAGCTTATAATGACATGTTTCCTTCAATGCGTTTACTTCATGTTTGACATTTACAAAATATTTTGCGTCGTGCTTTCATAATTTGATGTTATTTGATTATTTATTATTAAATTTTCTGTTTTAAATATATTAAATTATATTCTACTTTCTATATTTTTATACAACTTTCTTCTATTTCTCTTTCTGTTTTGGGTTTGATTTCTCTAGAATCAATACTAAACATTTTATATAAAATTGTGTTGAGGTGACGGTATTTTATTTATGAATTGTTCATGAAATTCCCTATCATTTTATATTAAATCGTCATAGATAATTTTAAAGTTTAGGGTGAAAGTTTCTTTTAACAATTAAAAGAAGTATGTTTTCGAAGATTATTACTTAAAAATTATTTAAAAGTAATTTTTAACTAATTTGCACTAATTTAAATATTTTCTACTGTAGTCATAAAACATTTATAGTAAAAGTATTTATAATACACATATTCGACAACCTGAGTTACTTATCTTATAAATCAGGAAAATTTAGCTTGTATATTGAATATAGCATAAATATTTCATATACTCATTATCTACTCTAGTATTGGCATATCATAAATTATTTTGGTGTTATATACTTCTACTCAGGTTTTAATTTACTTAAATTTTAATAGTCTGTAATTTGAGTTTATTAAAATATCCTAAAACCAATTAAAATTATTATAATTAGAAAAAATTATATTATTTGATATTTAAGGCATAAACTTAAAAGAAAACCTAAAAATGGTATGGTATTAAATGATTATAAAAATTCAATAAAACTACAGAATTTGCGATGTGTAGATAATATTTGTAACATCTTTGAAAATGCTTTTAAGTATCCTCATTACATAACCCATCCTTGCTTTCATCATGAAGTAAATTATTAAAAGAATGATTCTCGTCTCTTAAAAAAAGAGAATTGTTTAACTGAATTTGCAGAAGTTTTGAGGGATGATCTACGTGAAATATTTTATAGCATCTAAGCATTTTCCTTATTACAATTTAGCATGAAACAGAAGGTAATATATTAAAATGTGAGATAAATATTTAAACATTTGTTATTTTATCAAAAGCAAAAGCCACTAGACATGTGTTGAAAGAGCATAATGATATTTTTCTTCTAAAAATGTAATATTAATCGTTTTCATGAAATTTAATTCATAAATGTTAGAATGTCTGATATCATATTAGGGATAGCCTAACGTATAAAAACATTTTTACCTTCTTGTACAATGTATAGATTTTTATCTTTTTGGAGAGATTTTGTTGATAGGGACCACTGTTCACTTATCACTAAGAAATAATCCTATTATAAATTTCCCCAATGTTGACGTATATGAATTGTATAAAATAACGATGCTCCATTCATCCTTCTGTAAATGACAGAGTTGAAGGTTACTCTTTCATCTTCTAGTCAAGAAAGCCCAGTTAGGGACCCGAAATTGTAGAACATTTACAGTTATCAAAGTGTAATTTAAATAAAAAAAAATTAAGAAAATTATTTTATTTATAAATTAAAATGATTTTAAAAGTCTAGGGAATGTAAATTTTGAGCATAGTTGCATAATTAAAGATGTCATGCTTTTTTATTACGATAACGATTATATTAATCCATGGTTTAAAAGTAGACATTTTAAAAACTTTCAGAAGTACTTATTAATTACAGTAAATTTATTTATACTAAAAGAGAAAACTTTCAGTAGAAAAAAAGTATTTTTGTGAAAAGGTTTTTTAATTTCATAAATTTTCTTTTAAAACTTTAACTTTTTTTAAAAAATTAAAATTTTCCTTTTTAGTTTTAGAAAACATTTAATATTTATAAAAAATTAATTAAGCCATGAACTACTTTTAAACTGAAAATTTCAATGTTATTTTCAGAGAGAATATTAATAAGATTAAGAAAAACAGGATGAAACTAAGTATTGAGTATATGCTTCAAAATAATATGCAATAATTAAAGTTTATTTTATCAACAATATTAAAAAATAATTACTCAATATCTTTTTACTTGAATATTATCTACTAAATTTTTCTTTTTGATTTATTAAGGGGTTTGCCTTGTAAATTACATTATAGTTGAGTGGAGATGTTATTATAATTTGTGAATTTTGTTATCCAATTGAAAAGAATATTTATATGAAAATTTATATTAAAATAATTTAGTAAATACGTTTTATTTCGTGATATAACATTAGATTTTAGAAGAAAATTATGAATTTTTGTTCACAAAGTAACATAATGTAAAATGAGCAATTATATTATAAATTTGAGTTTTTAAGTATACAAATTTTTGAAGAGACATTAGAACAAAATGTAATTATTTTATTCAATGACCTTAAATTGTATTTTTAAAGAATTGTATAATGAAATGCTTTTAACTAAATCAATATTAACAAAAAATGTATGATAATGTCACTTTATCGATTTAAATATGACTTTTTAAATGGTAAATTGTAGATGTAATTTTGACATTTTAAGCATTCAAGATTATTTAAGAGACATTCTGGCAGGATTGAGTTTACAGTTATCCTCTTTAACTAGCATGCATAAATTATCCTTAACTGACAGCGATCTAAATTCGCCGGACATCGCAGTTTATAGTTCAAATAATGCCGTCGGCAAAACTTCGCATGAATTAAAGTGATCCTCTTTTATTTAAGAGGCAATCAAGTACTGAAACCATAAATGTATTGAAGATAATTATCTTATTTGTATTATGTTGTCAACGTCATTTTTAAGTAATGTTCTAAAATAATTGCAGTTTAAGTGGTATATTTTAATTACTGAGTCGTAAATATAAATTCAGTTTCTCTTTTTAAAGTGGAAAATAAACATGGAAAGTAATATTAAGCAAAAATTAAAATAATCCTCCAATTAAAATAGATTTAATTGTTATTCAAGTGAACAATAATTCATTTCTCAAAATTTATTATGATGCATAAAAAATGGATTAAATTTGACCAGTAAATTTTATTAGACTTCTATCCCATGAAAAAGCTTTGTTAACATTTTTTAAATTTCTTTTAATTTATGTTCTTATATTCATTTTATATTTTTATCGTAATGAGTGGAAGAAATGAAGTTCATTAAATTTATTATGAACAAAAATATAATCAAATTAGTATTTTAGTGATGGAGAAGCTTTACTTAAAGTAACCTTTTTAAAATTATTAATATTTTGGAAATTTGTCATTATCTAGAATATTTTATGTTATCAAATTTATGCGAAAAATACATCATTTCAAATTAGAGAAATACTGATTAGGAAAATATTATTACTCGCATAGAAAAATGAGAGCTTTTTATTAACTATTCAAGATAGTTTATCGTGTTGAAAACAATGAATTCAAGAATATTTAAATTAAATATATTCTAATTAAAAGTAATGATTTTATCAACTTTCCTACTAAAATTATATATTTGTATAGTAAAAATTCCTTCCGTAGGTCTACGGTGAAGAATGAAGAAAAGAATTTCAAACTCATCATCTGGTTGAAGAAATTAATTCATAAAACTGTCTCATGCAACTTTTGGTAATTTTAATCCAATACTAAGCATAACATAAAGAGAACTTTAATAAGGTAATTTTCAAATAAAGTATGTCCTACATTAACCAAAATATTTCTGGCTTTTACATTAATTATAGATGTGATATTTTATGGTCTGTAATCCTATAAAATCTACACTTATATTTTTTATAATTTACAAATTTTCATAACTGTAATTACATTTCTTTGATCATATTTTCAAAACTTTCTCGACAAAACTATAATGAACTGACTGGAGCAATAAGAGAGAGCTATCTAACAGAAAGTAAGAATTATAATATTTAGTTAAAATTTAGTACTATCACTGACTTAATATGGTCGTTAAATTATATATATATATATATATATATATATATATATATATATATATATATATAGCATTAAATAAATTCATAGAGTATAATATTAAGTTAAAGCAATTTAAATGTCGATTGAACTTAAAAATTCTCTTGGTTTTTAAGTATCAAATAACATTTTATAATTTACTAGTTTCAACATTCAATATCAGAGAAATATTACAAAATAAATTATTAAAATTTTAATATTACATATTATTATTTCAATGAAAATGAAAAAAATTATTATTTCAAAAAATATTATTTCAATAAAAATTGCTGCAGCAATACTATTTATATAAGTAGTCAATTTTATAAGTCAATTATTAATTTATAGACATGCTAGATAAAATGTTTCAGGATTTGATATAAAATATAATTTTTATTTTTATTTATATTTTATATTTAAAATAACTGCTATAAATTTTAATTCATTTTATTTGAGTAAAACACTTGTAAAATATCATTGGCATATTTCCTGTCATGGAAAAACTCAACAATGGAAATTATCATAGAATTCTAATCAGAAACAATTATTCCTTTGCGATTTATATAAGTAAAATATGTAAAAGCACTCCTGTTTAAGTTGGCAGACAGTGTATCTTTCAAAGATTTAAACGAAAAATTCTGCACTTACCTTAATTAAGCATTAATAATTTTCACTCATAAGGATATTTGAAATATAAACCATTTACCATTAATAACCAGCATTAACATTTTATCTTGTATTTTCAAAAATAGAAATAAACTATGTGAAAGTAAAACTTATTATAAAATACTATGATCTGATATTATCATGAAAAGAGGAAACACATTTAAATATTTGAGTCATCATTCTAAAAACATTAAATTCCTGCTTCCGTTCACAATATTTAAAAAGAGTTTACTTTATTAAGTCAAAAAATTTAATAAAATAAACTTTGGTACCAAGTATAGACTAGGAAACAATAATTTATATTGAAACCTGGAAGGAAACTAAAAAAGTTCTAATATTTAATTGAAACATTTCATAAAATGTTTCAGATCTTTTCAGTAATCATATCTAAAGGACATTCAACAATAATAATAGGTATATGAATTTTAATAATACTACATGATACTGGTAACATGAAAATAAAAATGGTTTCTTCATAAATAAATAATTTATAATTTTTTTTTAAGTGTGTATACTGTAAAGCATAAATTCACCAGGAAACGTTATTGTCCGAAGGAACATTGAATATATTGATTTTTATATAGAATGTATAAAATTATATAGTTACTTATTTTTATTCAAAACATATTAGTCAATCAAACCTAAAATAAATAATTAAATACCTTCTCAGCAGGTATGCCGTACATACACTGCTGGCCACTGTAAATACAATACCCTGAAGGAAGCACTCAAATAACATGAAATTTACAACATGCATTAGCGGGAGTGAGATATGCAAATAATTAGAATTTAAATTCCACTCCATTTACAACAGAGTGGTAGGTGCACAAGCCGTTTATTGCTTTGTTTACCCTTGACTCATTATCGCAGATATCTCAGCGGTCAATGGTGCGATGAAAGAAGGATGTAGATGGTAGGAGGAAATAAAATTGCCTTTACTGACGAGTCACTCTTCTGTCTTTAACACCACGATAGTCGCATTCTGGGACACCGTGGAGAGAGGATGCTGAACAGCTGCGTTATACACCGCCACACTGGTCCTACAACGGGTATTAAGTTCCGGGGTGGTATTGGATATCACTCTCGCACTCCTCTAGTATGCATTACCGGTACTTAAAACAGCCCCCGCTACATCTCCGAGTTGTTGGAGCCAGTTGTACTTCCTTACATTCAGGGCTTGTCCACAGCCATATTTAAACGGGATAATGCGCGACCACACGTGACACGAATTGTTCAAGGGTTCTTCGTCAATCACCAGATTGAATTTCTTCCCTGGCTGGCTTACTCCCCGATTCTTCCACCAATATAAAACATGTGGTCCATAATTGCACAATGATTGACCGAGATTATATCCCCAACAGTCACACCAGATCAACTTTGGCAATGTCTGGAAGCTACTCTCTTAGAATGAAAAGTCTGGAAAAGGCTGGAAAGTCTCTTTGAATTAATGCCGAGGAGTGTGGCAGCGAAGATATCCAACAATGGCTGCTAATTTTGTTACTGATTTTGGCAGGAACCACACTTCAGAGAAGTCTATAAATTTAATCATTTGATACTTGGTCAACACGTTATCTACAAAATTAATTTTGTTGTGATATCTCTTGTCTTTCTTGGTGTTGCACTTTGGATGACAAGCAGTTTATTTCACATAATTTAATGTATCTTATTATCTTTATTTATAATAATAAAACTATATTTAAATGATGTTTAATGTAATGTATTAATGATTTAAATGATATTTAATATAATTTTTGTAATGATTTTTCTTAACATTATTTATTGTCAAAATGCCTATTTGACAATAAGTAATGTTAAGAAAAATAATAGAGCTAATAAAATTTTACATTTATCATTATTTATTTATATCTCCCTCTTATTCAGTGTAATAATTATTAATATATTTTAGAATTATAATCTATAACTTCCATAAAAAATAAAACAGAATATGCATTGTTACGTTTACTTGCACAGTTACTTTATTTAAAAAAAGTATTCAAGGGTATTAAGGTAAAATGTAAATACAAATCCCATCATATATATGCAAATATAAAAAATAAGTGATTCAGCAAGTTATGTTTCGTTCGTTCTTCTTCAGTGGCTTGACAGCTCAGGATGGGCAATTGTCTTCCGCAGTATCAAATTCCTTGCCTTCTGCAGAATCCTATCCGTGGCCTGAGAACTCCAGTTCGCAATTTTTAAAGTTTTCAAGTCCTTTTCAACGCAGTCAAGCCATCTGAGTGGCACATTCCAAGTTCCAAGTCTCAGAGTCCTTAGGCCTTTTCCGAGTCGTTTTTCAGTAGAAGGAGTCCGGAAATCTCTCTTTAGATTTCTTGACGGTTTGGTTTTTTTT
>JAPDSC010068820.1:0-23004 GCA_026290005.1 Latrodectus geometricus
ATGATTGAAGGTGAACTCCAAAGTATTAAGATCTAGACTTGATTGTTCTTTATTTAACAAATTTTTTCCAGCTGCAGGAATTTAATTAGATTTTTCTCTTGTGTATGGCACTGCTTTACATTATATTAATTAAAAGGCAACACATTTTTGTCTGAGAATTTTAAAGGGGGATTTTTACAATATTAATGTGACTGTAAGAATTTCTGAGAAAAAGTTAATGTTTTCTAAGGTATTACCCATAATGCAAATTATTTAACAATTTGAGGAAACCTCAAAGGAAATGAAGGCATAATGTTTGAAATTAGTAAATTTGCTTTTTAAAAGCACACCTTATATCTTTCTCTACTTAAATTTGAGTATTTTACTTATGTGAAAAGTACATTATTTAATGGCAAATCGCCATTAATTAGCTAAGGAAAAAATGAAATTCAATAGAAATTCTTTTATGAATATTTTTTATGCATGTAAAACCTTATCAGAGGATCCAGTTCTTCCTGGATGGACTGGTTTTATTATTAGAATTTTCAGTTCTGTGTAAGGTGCTAATTGGAATTGTTTATTTACTTATCTTAAATGCCACTAACGTCAATAATATAAATTTTTTTATATTATAGTTTTCAAATGAATCATAAATTAAATATTAAATTTTTGTAATGGATCACATAATTTATTTAAAATCACAACAAATTAAATGACATAATGAACACTTTAAATAAAGATTTGTAATGTGATTTGATGCACTATCTGCAATGGCATACTTTTTCACACTGTTATTTAGATATTGAAATAGATCTAGGTTACAATATTTCTCCAAAATCAATAACTTTGAAATATCTTGTTGCAAAAACAATTCAGCAGAAATAATAAGTTAAAAAATTATTGGATTTAAGTTTATCACTTAGGGGCCTGTATAACTTGGACTTAAACCTTATTTTTTATGGAAGCGTTTTGTGAGAAGTAAATGGTCAACATAAAATTCTAGACTAAGAATATATTGCTATGGGGACTTTATGCAACAGCATGTAGACCAAATAATTTTGTTTCTGCTATTGATCTGGTTGTGAAAAGTGTCAGTCTTATGACTAGGAGATGATGGATTCTATATCTTAGTTGAAAATTTTTGTGTTCATCAATGGCCCCTGGGGTATAGTTGTAAGATAGGTCATAGTCACAATACCATTCTAAGGTTATACCATGGAGAGGAATTTGCTAGCTCAGGTGCGGACTTCATCACTTGATCACAGTTTATAATTACAAAGATATTTGTGGTATTTAGTGGTGCTTTAGTTTTCAGAATAAACAGCCAGAAATGTTTTACAAAAACCAATTATTTTGTTTTCATGTAAGAAACACGTAAATAATATTAAAAATAAAATTTTAAAACATTTTATTAATTAATACATATTTAAACATTTTAAATAAAAAATATTTTAATGTTAATAACAAAATATTTTTGCTTTATAAAAATAATTTCTGACATCAATTTGTATAATTAGTTTTAAATAATCTATTTAATAAATTGTCACAAATTAGGTCTTCAAAGAGTTTTTAATATTACATTTACTTTTTATTATATCTAATTTAGTGGAAAATCAATTTACATAAAAATTTGTACTATTTTACAGAATTCATATCATTTGGATATGTAAGAAGTTTATGTTTTAATGTTCAAATTCAAAGACCCTAAACAATTGATTCTCAGCTCAGGAAAGTTAAAAACTAAATTTTATTATCTTCTTGATTAATAAGTTTTCTATAAATATCAGAAAAGGCTAAAATAATTTGCCATTTAACTTCACAACAACAATTTTGTTAAATGAACATTGTCCCTTTGAAATTTAAAAAGCCAAGGGAAAAATTAGTTTCTAATAATTGTTACATTGTCTTATTTAAGACACTTTCAATATTATCCATTGAAATTCTTTTATACTTGTGCAAATTCAAATATGTCTGTACTTGTGCTAACTCAAATATATTATCTTCAAAGAACATTCCATTTAGTCTGAATTTTGGAGGACAGGATTAAATCTTTTAGATACTTTCATTGTATTAATTCTACAATGTGATAAATTTTTTTAATGCACTCTTTTTTGGGGCAGAATGTTATATTATAAAAAATGATTTTATTTGGAAGATTTTCAATTGGGTGGAAATCCTTTACAGTGTCCTTGGGCTCAACATAAAACAGTTTATTCTATATATCTTTAGAAACTGATATTTTATGTTTATGCAGTGAAATTGCTATCAGATTGGGATATTTCAGAGTTCTCAATTTTTGGTTTACTTTTATTCTACACAGAGTTGAATCTCACTCAAGATGCCTTCCAGTTATTAGATCCACAAAAAGATTTTTATTCTGACTACAAGTCCATGATTTAAAAAAATTGATTTTTTTAAGATATAGTATATAAAGTTTAATATGTAAAATTCTTCAGCAATCTCAAAATTTTCTAAACTAATGTCTGCTATAAAATTACTTTTCCATTAGGCTGTTGTACTCTTAGGACATCCTATGTATAAAAGTTGAGTTAATGTATGTGTTTTCAGGAATACATTCTTATAAACTTATGATTGTTTGACTTAGTTTATATTATTTTTTGCATTATTGGTTCATTATACTCTTATTTATATGTTACATAAATTATATGTTAATAATATTGTTAATTTAATTCTGAATAATTTCTCAGCAAAGTAATTGGAAAATATTATTATTCCAGAAAAATGCTGATGAATCTACTGTAATTAATGTTGTACTTGGAAATGAATCATGTGACCTTGATTCAACTATTTCATCCATCATTTTTGCTTATTTCCTCTACAAGGTTAGTATATTTATAGTTTCATTTTTACCACCATTATTTTAATTTTTGTGAATAAAACTCCTTATTTTTTTCCTAAGGAACAATCATTAAGAGTTCATTCAAATTGATCATGAACTCTATTTTCATATATATATATATATATATATATATATATACAGGGTGCTTCAAAAAAATGTGTACACACTTTGAACTTCCATAGAAAATTTATTTACCGTTCTACAAAGTTAAATTTCAGGAAAATAGAAAGCTGAAAGTCCAATGTAAATGAAACATAAATAACAAATGTTAATACTGTTCAAATTGGTGACCTGCAGCATCAATACAATTCTGAGTACGAGTCACCACTGATTCTGTACATCGTCCAATGAGATTTCTCTACACACTGCTTGAATCTCATTCCAAAGAATGTCTAGGTTACGTGGTTTACGTTTGTACACCTCATCTTTTACTGTGCCCCACAAGAAGCCCATCTCCTGAATCCATTCACAAAATTGCAACCTTCGATCTGGATCGTCGTCATTTAGCTGTTGCACCAGCCTTGGAATGTAAACACGATACTTGCCTCTCTTCAGAATGTGTAGCACGCTGCTAGCACTTACATCACTTTCACGTGCCCCTTGCCTTGAAGATTTGTTAGGAGAGCATTGAAACAGAAACTTCCAGTACCACTTAATAACCTGCTTACGTTCTTCAAAACTCAAACGTACGTACCCCATGTTGATATTACAAATTCCAACTGATAATATAACATAGAGGGACGATTATGCTGGCACCTGGCGAAGAAATATAACATTAGCCTTGTAGATCGGGAAAACTACAATAGTTTAAAGTGTGTATACATTTTTTTGAAGCACCCTGTATATATATATATATATATATATATATATATATATATATGTGTGTGTGTGTGTGTGTGTGTATGTGATAATATATTATATTGTAATGGTTCTGAACTTTTTATCTGCAATTCTCAGATTTCATGAATAATATATAACAATCCATAGTATGGAAATGTATTCAGATTATTTTTTCAGGTACCAATTTTAATATTGTAACTATATATATAAATTATTTACTTTTCTGAATTAAGACCGAATTTGAAATAATTAAATTTAGTTCTAAGAAAAGCTTTAATAGAACAAAAATTCAGCTTATTTTCTCAGATTTCTTTTTTTTTATACAAAATAAAACTTATTTGATTCAGGATCTTTATTTATCCTGTTTCTATTATTTTTGTTTCAAGCAGCTAAATTTCTTAAAAAATTAAAATAAAAAATTTGTTATAAATTATCATATTCAAGAAATAAAGTTATATTGCATATTTTAACTATTATTTATTTGCATTTGGTCCAAATCCATGTACAACATGTAACCAAATATTAGAAGAAAATTTAGAAATTTTAGGTAGCCCTAATAGCATTTAAAACAGTGAAGCTTATTTCAGTTTCAACAATATTTTTGAAGATAATTCATCTGCAAACTTTTCCTAAAATTTCTATCAGTCACCATTGTTTTTTTTTTTTATTTATTTCCTCTTATTTATGTGAATATATTTTAATGTCTGTAACTATTACTCTCAATTTTTCTTTCAGTGATTATTATTTCATTGAACGCAATCATTAAATGGAACAACTTTGATATACCCTCCCAAATATTACGCGCCAAATCTGGCACTGGCGTACTGACTTTTTCGGGTTGCTGTTTCTTATTTTGGTGTTACCAATTTAGGTTTTTTCAGCTTTTAGGTATTTGCTGTTGCCAAATTTAGTATTTTCTTGTATTTTGTACCATTTTCTGAGTTTTTTTTTTTAAAGTTTATTATCTATTAATTATTTGTATTTAGCAAGAATCCATCTTGGCAAGTGAAAAAAGGCGCCAAAAACAGGTATTATGGTTGGTGAGGGAAAAAAAGTCTCCAAATTTCCGATTTGAGGGGGGGATATCAAAGTAGTTCCCATTAAATTTCTATTCCTATGTAGTTTTTATTTACTTAAATAAGATTTATATTATTTTACAATTTTTAGATACATGGTATTAAAATTTCTAATTCTTTAAAAAAATATGAATGCAGAATTGAATTTTTCATACAGAATTGACATTTAGAAGATTTTAATCAACATTAAACTTCTTATACTTTAAAGCTATCAAAAAATTTATTCAATATAAATTTACAAATACATACTGATGCATAATTTTGCTTTTATTTTCTTACTAACAATTACTTTCAAAATATAATTTAAAAAATAGATATTTTATAATGTTTTTTATTGTATGAAAATGCTATGGAAATGAAATTATTGTCTTCATTTTAAAAGAAAAATAGTGCATAATAAATGTCTTAAATATCATTTAGAAATAAAAATGCACTGGAGTTGTTTTGATTTAATCCACAACAAATTTTCTTATACCATGAGAAAATCAAATTTTACGTATTTATTGTTGTATAATAAAAATAATGCATAAATTTATTGTGTGTTATAGCTATCAAAATGATAACTGCTTTGTTTGAAACCATCCAGGAAAATCAATCCTGGAGACAAAAGCTTTAAGCTTATAATTTCAGGTTAATAAACATTTCAAATCTTGCTAATCGACTTCTCTTTGAGTAATTTAAAGTTGTTGAGCTAGAATATCTTCAGTTAGCTTGATTTGAGAATTTTTAATCATTCTTTTATGTAAACATTTGATTGTAAAAATTTGATGAAAAAAGAAAATGATTTTCTTTTGTTGAAAAGTAGATAACCCTTAACACTAAAAATTTTAATAACCATATGGTAAATTTTAATAACCCAATTATCGTATTTTCCTGTATATAATTCGCGGATTATGTGTTAAAAAAGTTCAGAATTTCATTGTGCGTATTATATTTCGCCGCGGATTATCTGATAAAAAACATTCTCCATCAGAAAAGCTTACAAGAAAGTTTTGAAAGAAATACTCTTTATGTTTCATAAAATAAATGACAGGTAGTACCAGGACACACCTGAGTTATTTAAACTTTAATCGGCTTTGTGCAATTACGTTCGAAAACGAATTCGGTTCCTCTTAAAGATTTTACGGTTGTAAATTCGCTAACGTCATTTTGCAATTTGCCTTGACGTGAGCTGTTTCGTTTTGAAAATATTCAAATTCGTATATCGTCATATCGAAGCGAAAATTTTTAAGTTACACAGCAGATTTTAAATTAAAAGCTATAGCGAAAGCAAATAAAAACAATGGCGTCAAATGTGTTAATGTGAAGTGAAAAACAAAGCACGCGCGGTATATAAAAAAAAAAAATTGTATAAATACGCAATCTGTAAATAATCCATTTTTTTCATTTAAATATTGACGAAGCAACTATATATTAATTTAAATGTGTCTAACATCTTTTTAAAAGTTATTAAAAGCTAAATATCGATAAGTTTTACAAGAATCTCTTCTCAAAATTATCGCTTTTGATCGATCTCGTGCTTTCATTTCAGGTTTATCGCACTTAGCGATGAATTGGATCTAGACTGATATTTTTCATAAATGCTTTTTTCTATACAATTTATTAAATTTTAATGCTACAGTGCATTTTTTTATTTTATGTGACACCTATATTACCATCAGTACATATTTTAGACTATTCGCCGAAAAAAAATTCTCGCGGATAATACGCCGCTGCGGATTATGAACAGGAAAATACGGTAGTTGGAATACCATATTTAATTCTGAAAAAAAAAATTTTTTTAAATGAAAAGTATTGTGGAATTTTTTTTGGAAGATTAGGATATTTGTTAATTATAAAAAAATAATGAAATCATCACCATTGGTCATTGAAAAATTTTCTTATGAACTGCTGTGTTAAATTTGTGCATTGACCTTCCAAATGATTCAATGAACTCATTAAAGTGAATGTAAACATTTTAAAGGGAAAATTAGGAGCTTAAAACTATTAAAAAACCTAGTATTCAGTATGAAGAACTCAAGTTTCACCCATTTCAAATAATTTGAAATGAATTTTAAAAGGAAATTAGTTTGTTGAGGCTGCCTGAATCTCTATTGGTGTTAATACTGAAGCTGCTTAAGAATGAACAAAAAATAAATTTTTTCCCCCTTCTTTTTTTAAATATAAAATTTGCTGTATCACTAGTATTAGTTTTTAAAGCGTGCTCTTAAAAATAAATTTAATGCTGTCATGCTAGTATTTTACACTATTTGCCATTATAAGACTTGTAATGAAGTATAAGAGTTTAGAAAATTTTCTAAATTTTGTTTGATTGCTTTGTCATATACTAAAACAAATGGGACAGAAAAGGTAATGCTAAAAATTATTGGAAAACTTAAATACAAATTGATAAAAGAATGATAGAAACATTTTTAGATTTTATGATTGAAATGGAAAATCTGAAAATATTTCTACCTTTCTTGTAGAATATGAATGACTAGAATAGTTTTGAAAATTTTATTCAAATATTGTAAAAAAAAATGAACTTAAAAAAGACAAGGAAAAGAAAAGTTTGTCCTAATCTCTAGAATTTCAAAAGCTATAGAACTTGTGCTGTGAATATCATAGTATCAGAAATTCAAACTTTAAATTTATAGACTTATAATAGGATAATTCTGACCATTAAGAAGATAATAAAAGGTGTATATTATCTACAGCAAAAGTCTTTCAGACTCTGAATATAAATACCAAAATTATGGTTTAAATGTGCAGCGAATGTTTGAGATTTCTTAAGCCCAAAATAAGGGGAAAAGAAATATTGGTATTTAACTCAAATTAGCTTTTGTTTCAGGCGATATTCTTATTTTTTTCAGACAGTAATGTAAACACTTTGACATTTGATTGCGTTTCTTTCATAAATCAGGATATGTATGAAACCAAAGTTCCATTATTTATAAATAATTTTCATTATATTAGTGTGGGTTTATAACATTTTTGTGTTTATTTTTAATGATTTCAAAGTATCTCATATTTATTTGAATTTATTCACAATAATATATTTTCCTGTATATAATCAGCAGCAGTGTATAATCTGCATCAATTTTCCTTAGTGAATTGTCTAAAATATATACTGCTGGTAATATGGGTGTCACATAAAAATAAAAAATGTACAATATGATTAAAAATGTAATAAATTGTACAGTAAAAAAGCATTTATTATGAAAAAGATCTGTCTGGCTCCATCTCATCGCAAAGTACGATTAACTTGAGATGAAAGCACGAGATTGACCAAGAGTGATAATTTCGAGAAGATTCTTGTAAAACTTATCGATGTTTATCTTCTAATAACTTTTAAAACGATGTTAGACATATTTAAAAAAGTATATATTTGCTTCATTAATATTAAATGAAAGAAATGGATTATTTACAAATTGTGTATTTAATAAATTTTTCTTTTGCACCGCTCATCTTTGTTTTTCACTTCACATTAACATGTTTCTCATTTTTTTTATTTGCTTTAGCTATAGCTTTTAATTTAAAATCTCCTTAGTGACTTAAAATTTTTCTCTTCCATATGATGATATACGAATTTGAATATTTTCAAAACGAAACAGCTGCAAACGAGACAAATTGCAAAATGATGTTAGTGAAATGCAACTTCAATATCTTTACGAGGAACCAAATTTGTTTTTGAATGTAATTAGACAAAGTTGTTTATAGCTTAAATAACTCAGATGTGTCTTGGTATCACCTGTTATTTATTTTATGAAACATAAATGGTATTTCTTTCAAAACTTTCTTGTAAGCTTTTCTGATGAAGAATTTTTTTTTATCAAATAACCTGTGGTGGTGTATAATATGCACAACGAAATTCTTAACTTTTTTTAATGCATAAACTGCAGATTATATACAGTAAAAAATTTATATTAATATTATAAATTTTGTATAATAACAGCTTCTATTCTGTAATTTTTATGGGGAAAATTTTTTTTTGATTTATTTTAATTTTGTTGAAAAAATAATATTAAGGTGTTTTCTTTAATTAAAATAGTAAATAATTTTTTTTGTATATAAGTTATTGTTAAATGTTTTTTTTATTACAGCACTCTTATTCGTTTTGTAATTTTGTATGTATTTTATTATAATATATTTTAATATTTTAAAATTATGTTCCTTAGGCTAGAAAATTAACTGATATTATAATTCCTGTTTTGAATGTTAAACGAGATGATTTATATTTGAGGACAGAAGTGATATTTTTTTTAAAAAAAGCTGAAGTTTCTTTGTCTGATCTTATTTGTATTGATGAAGTTGATCTAAAGGTATAGTAAAGTATTCTATTGCTTTAAAATAATCATTTTTATTATATATATATCTATTTCATTTTATATTTTGCATAGAAATGTCTAAGTGAGCTTGTAATAAAAATTGTTGATAGTTTATATTTTAATTTAGGAATTTCATTGTTTTATTCATAATTCCTTTTTTATTTGACCATTTTTCTTATGTATTTAATTTTAAATTTATTATATTTATACTGCATCACTTTATTTATATTTTAAATTCAACTATTATCAAACATCAAATTATTATAATACTGACATTTTCATGAGATTAATCAAAATGCAATATAAAATAACTGTCTCAATTCTTTTCAAATTATTTTTAAAAAACATAAAACTATGCTAAATAAACAATGAAATTGTAAGAAAAAAATTTCTGTTTCTGTACAATAAAGAATTTTTTATTAGACAGCTTAAAGAAACTAAGTGTTGCTGGGATTTCAAGATTTTTTCATTTATTTAGTGCATTATTAACAATCAGGATTTATAATTTTAATTTTTATTATTCAAAGGAAAAGAAAGTTATTTATAAACAGTATTTATAATGAACTACAGCAGCTGTATTCTTCAGGGCCTTTTCTTTCTTTAAGTGAGCATAAGTATCACAATCCTCAGGTACCCTAGCTATCTATCCATCCTTTTTGTTTTCCTACTCTTTTTTTTGTGCTTTCTTATTCATTTTTACCTTATTGTGTCTGCCTTGTTAAAGATTTAGATTTCCACTTCAAATGTGATTACCATTCTGTCATTAGCTGTTTCATGGAGCTAAAAGACATATTGTGCTTTCTGTATTTGGAAATTTATATTTCTAGAAAAGCAGATCTTAATAATTTAGCTATTATGGATTGATATATTACTTAGGATTTGTTTAGGAAAATGGAAGTGCTGTGATGATGCTCTGTAGTTTAATTGTCTTTTGGATCAAGTGACCAGTACCGGGCGACTTGTTAAAGGTGGAACCCATATTAGGGATGCACTGAAAAGATATAGGACCTATTTGGGGTTGTTGTATAAATTGATAATTCCCATTGGGCTCAGTGCTGAGTAGTGAAGTCAGAACCTTAATTATTTCCTAGTTCTCTATAAAATTTGAATACAATCTAAATGCTCTTTGGTAACAACAAAATAAGTTTTCTGCATTTAAATTTTATATCACCAGAAAAATATTTTTAAAATATCGTTTCCTTTTATCTTATTAAAAAATCTAGTTAATATCATCGGAAATGTGAAACACGTTTCTAAAATTGTGGTCAAGAGTTTTACTAGTAGAAATTTCCACTGCTGAGCTAGTGAAATACTTCATTTGAATGTTGTAACAAATTTGAATGTAACAGTTGCTTTACATAAAAATTTAAATTTTCAATAGGATTTTATTATTACCTGATTTGTGAAATGTGTTGGAGAATCAATTTCACTATTTTGCACAGATTCAATTGAAACCTTTTGTGTATGTGCAAGTGAAATGCTCCCATTTCCCATTCAACACATTGACATGCCAGAGCATTTTCTTATTAATCCCTAGCTATTGAATAGTTTTGTCAATGTCTTGGAATTTTTTAAATCTATAGTTTTTGGTACAAAATGGTATTGTATGTCAGTAGGATTGGAGCCGCATATTGATTTGACCTTCTACTTGAAATGCGAGAATTATGACTTAGATGTGCATGGTTTTTGGTTAGTAAAAAGTTAAATAAGTGCCTTTTAAAGATTTGCTATTTGACACATTTTTAAATGAATTTGTGGTATTTGCGTATTGTAAATAGATTTTATTTTTGCTAGAATCCGGGTATTTGGGTTTGTTGTCCAGCTATGAATGGATAATTAACTTGACCATAACAGCAAAAGCCTTCTTTCTCTGAAGTGACACATGTAAAAGACATTACCAGCTTCATCACAAATCAAGCATTTATGACTTCTGTTGTGATAGGATTAATGATATCTGGGAATGGAAAGTATTTGTCATTTAGAACTCTGCTATTAAGCACAGTAGTTGAATTCTGTATACAAGTACCTGATTTTGACTTTCACAGCATCTATTTTACTTTTGTTATAACTGTTTATATAAATTGTTTAATCTGATTATTCATACTAAATTCATTTTGCTGCTTGTCAGAGATTTGGGCTTTACAAACTTGTATATAAAAAATCCTTATTTTGTAAATGTTGTGCTGAAAAGAAGTATATGCCAAAAAAATGTATAAACTGTAAAAATATCTATTTAAATATCTTCACAAAACTAGCTGTGATTTCTATACCTATGATCAATCAAAACAAGTTGAATTTACTTGAAGTAATTAAAAGTTGTAACAAAATCTTTATAAAGTAATTGATGTTGCTATTTGGTAGAGTTCTGTAAATCAATTGTTATATTAACTTTGTTGGAATATAAATTTCTGATTAATTTCTAAAAACTAAACAAAGCTACTAGCGATTTTTCTTAGATATGAAAATCCTGTATTATTTAATGAAGAATCCTGTATTATTTAAAAAACCAAAGCTATTCTTCACTTCATATGCTGATGTGTTTTGTTATACATCTTGTAACTAAAGGTTTTTTATTGGAATTAAAGCTCTCATTGAGAAACCAACCAATAAGATTTCACACTCAGTAAGCATTCATACAAGTGTAGTCTTAAGATGTTTGAAATTGTAAATTATTACCAAATGATGTTAAGCAGGACCTGATGGGATACTTTATATTAATCTGCATTAAATTAGTTCAGGTTTTTTAAAAAATATATTTATTTTGTTCAGTTGAAAAGGAATGAACATTGTTACTTTGGTTTATAGAGTAAAGCAATAATTATTCCCATATTAAAACCTGGTAAAGATTCTTCAGACGCTCTGAACTACTGAATGAATCTGAACTACTTTTCTGAAATGAATAAACTGTTATTGCAAAATATTTAAACATGGTTAATGTACATTTCATACATGCTTTAGAAAAAATAAGGGTATTTCTCTTTACATAAGCGATTCTGTAATGGAAAGTCTATGTTTAACAGCATTGCACTTTTAGAAACTTAAAAATGCAATGCACTTATTTATTTATTATTATTATTATTTTTTTTTAAAAGCCATATTTTAGTTTTATCTTTTTTTGATAATGATGAGGCATATAGCTGCACTTAATGTTAATGCATCAGTTTACAGAAAATTGTCTGCCATTTTTATTTATAACATGAAATTTTTTCAATATTATTTGATATTAAACTATTTTAAAAACAATATTTTTTAATTATGATTATTAAATGTGTTATGAAAGTTTTCATTTTCAATTTACAGATAAAATTAAATTGCATATGTTTAATTTCATATAATGATCTCTTTCAAGTAGATAAGAAAAAGTTATAAAATTAAAATTACATCAAGTTAATATTATTTATTGAAACATATATTATTAAGTTTTTTAATAATTAGGAAAACAAAGTCACTAAATCAGAATCCAATTTAATATGTTTTCATAATTATAAAAAATTAAATCTTTGTTTGAAATCTTATTACCACTTGAATGTTTTTTGTAATATTTTATTTCAGATCCTAAAAGATAAAGGTAAACTCAATCTTTTTATAGTAGATCACAATGAATTAAGTATTGAACAGTCAAATCTGCATGATAACATCATTGAAATCATTGATCATCATCAAGTTAATGATGCAAGAATTCTGGCAAAGTAATTTTTTATGCATTTCTATAGTACTATATGTGCATGCAATTGATAATATAAATTAAATTTCATATTTATTATCGTATAAGTTTTGTATGGACTATTTGCTTCTGTATTTGTATCCTTTTTTAATAAAATGCAATTTTTTTGTGCAATTAAGGCATATTACAATGATTAGTCCAAGAAATGGATAAATATAATAATATATTTCCTCCCATAGCTAATTTTTCTATTCTTTTTCAAAATTTGAAAAGTTTCCCTATTATAATAAAATTAATGATCAAAATTTATTTCCACTAAGATCGAGCTAGAGATTTTCATAAAAAAGAATTAACTATCATCACAAAAAAATATTTAAAGTTGAATGCATTGATATTTAAAGGCGAACATTTAGTATTATATAAGGAGTTTTGGTACCTGAATATACATAAATTTATTTTATTTTGCTAAAGTTCTTTATTTCTGAAATGAATATTTCCTAACTTAAAAATCTAATGGTAATTGACATCATTAAACACTAGCAATAACTGCTGCTCCATGGTAAGTTATAGCAGCAAATGAAAATCGTTTTGAATATGTTGTTGGTAAATTGCAATTAAAGTTGGTCTGAGGTATCAAGTGACATATTTTAAATGTTGGTTATTATGGTAGTGATGTGATTTAATTTCCCTCATTGGTCAATTATTCATTCTTGCATTTGTACTATCCATATTATTATAACTCTTTCTTGATTATTTACAGCTCAATAACCAACTTCTCATAAAAATAATCCACAATCTTTAGCAAACACTTTTGAAACTTAAATGACATTTTGTTGTTGCAGTTTCAAACAACTACATAAGATAACAATGTAGCATCTTCATAAGTGTAATTTTTCCTCACTTTATGTACAGCTAATAAATGGTGCTTCAGTCTCACTTAATGTTTGTGTGGCATGAAATTATTATTCCATTGCAGCCTAATCACACTGTGAATCTCATAAAGATTGCATTATTTCTTAATTAATGTTACTTTTTCAGTGATCAGCTATATATTGTAACCATATTTATCAATAAATGTAAATTTTGATTAAAAAGACTATCTAAGTAAATGCTTTAACAGGGATAGTTTAATAACTGATAAATTTCTAATAAAATTTAGGAGAAAACTCTGAAATGTCTGTTTTATTAAAAATTCTCAATTAGCAAACTATAAAAATATACTCTTTCCAATGGATTTACTTTTATTCTTTAAAATATTTTCCATTTTAAAATTGCATAAACATAGAAGATAGTTAAAGAAAAAGTAAATCAAATTGATGTTTTATTCTAGATATTTACTTATTCTATTTAGACAATTTTAAAAACTTTTGTTGGACATTTAAGTTTTTTAAATATCGCACTTAGCTTCATTTTATTACCTAATTACAGCATTTTCTTACATGCTTCCAGTTTATTATTTTTGAGTTTCAATGAAAATGTCCATCTATGTTGATAATTTTTCATTCATTCCTTTAAACTGAAAATTGTAAGTGTATTGTATTGTTTTTCCTCATATATTTTAATTTAAAATGTAGCATACATATTATTTTTATCTTGTGGCTTTAGGAAATTGCTCATCAAAATTATTTGATTTCTGTTTGAATTCAAACCTCAAAAATCAAGAATTTGGTAGTAATAGAAGTGCTTAGTTATTGAAACAATAATTTGACTTTGAAAATAAGGATTTGTATCAATTTGTTGTTATCAGTAGAACTCAAACTAGAAATTAGGAAGTTATATTTTTAATAATATGTAAAATTAAAATTCTTATATTAAAATTTTATGCATTTAAAAACTGTTAATTGTCTTATAAATATTGATGTAATCAAAATTTTCAACTTCCAATTTAAAACAGATATAAAATTAGTAGAATTTGTGAATTATTACAAAAAATTTCATAGAGAAAAAAGCTATTTAATTTTTTCATATTGAAATAAACATATTAAATAACAGCAAATATTTAGAAATAAACTCATAATTTTTCATATTATATAATAAACTATAAATGGAAATATTTTTTTAACAGTAAAAGATGTAAAATAGAGACAGTGGGATCTTGTTGCACTTTAATTGCTGAAGAAATTTTAGAGCTTCATTCTGCTATACTGGATCATCAAATTGCCTTACTTCTCTATGGTAACACTATTTCTTTATGGTTAAACCTTAAGTGTTTTTATATTAAAATAATTTTTAATCATAATTTCAAGTTTGTTTTGAAAAACTAGATAAGCAGTAATCAAGTTATACATAAGCAGTAGTTTAATTCTGTGTGAATTAATTTTGTTATTCTTACTATAGTTTTTGATGTAGAATAATTTAAAATTTTATATGTCTTACATAAAAGCATTTTATGTAGTGTGTTTTTAATGTGTCTGTGTTTTTGAATATCTAATAAAAGCTCAAGTAACTTTTGACACTATGTCGTGGACAGCTTAATAAAGGCAATTTGAGAATTATCTGAATTTGCATATAAATGTATTAGGATGCTATAAAGTGTTTCATTTACAATAAAGCAATAAGAAAACCCATATCTAACAAATTGTGGATAAAATAAGCATAGAAATACTATTAAAAAAATATTGTTTATCTAATTTTGGGTAAAATTTTAATTTTATCCAATTTAGGGTTTGAGGCTGTTGATTATTATTTCTTTAATTAATTCTCAATAATTGCTAGATTTATTTATTTGTACTCATTGTTATTTTTCTTAACCTATTTTCTATGCATTTATATAATTAACATTATCTGGCTGTTAAACCCATAGAAAAATTATCTGTCATATTTAGTATGTGAATTAAAATACTAATTCATACTGAATAAGTGAATGATAAATTTATATGAGCTACAAATACATTATTCATATGCAATAATTTTTTGTCATCCACCAAATTCTTTTTGTATAGGATTTCTGAAGGTGTTAAAAAATGCTTCCTTGCATTTTTAGGGTTGTATTTTTTATTTGATATATAATGTTGTATGATTTTAAAAATAAGAAAAATATGGTAGAAAATATTTTTTGAAATTCAGAAAATTTATTTGATAAGTTTTTTCTGATTTATACGATACAATATTATTCATACAATATCAATATCACTCACAATTCTAATTTTTTGATTTATAAGATACAATAAATTAAAATTACTTTGTGAGTAAATGTTTCATTTTTCAGCAGAAATATTCTTTTATCTTTGAGATTTCAACATCCACTTGGAATTTTCATTCAATTTTATTATTATTTTATTTTGAACAAGAGTTGCTGATGAATTCATTGTCATACTGATATTTCTTATGACATTAAGATTTAAAAAGATCCATTTTCTATCCAAAACTATTGTCATAGACAATAAATTGCTTGAATTTAACTATGGCTCTTTTGTAATAATACAAACTTTATAATAAAGATAAAATACAAGTTTTATTTTTTACATTATTCATGAAAATATTTCTCTAGTTCAATAAAGTACCAAGACTTAAATCTTAAATTTTTTTGTGTACTGTTTATGTTTTCTTTATTATTATACATTTTTGAAAAAATATTTATTTAATTGGAAATCCAATTTGTTCTCATATCAGTTTTGAATTATTTATTCATTTAACATATAATTAAATTCTTTTATTACTTTTTAATTAGTCATGATTTCATCTTTTTAATTGAGTGTTATATTTTCTTCATTAAATTTATTTGTAATTCAACAACTATAGCATTGGTTTGTTTTTAAAGCATATCAGTAGACATTTGTTTGCCCTTATGTACTGTATAATATCTAATATATAATATACAGTTTTTTAAATACTAATATTTTTAATATTTCTAATTCTATAATTTATATATAATTTTAAATAATGACTAAAATAATAAACATTTTTTCATTTAAAAATAAAATTAGCAATAAAATATTAACAAACAGCAATGAAGTATATTTTATGCTTTAACAGTAAAGTTTACTTAATAAATTTCATTTTTTCATTTAAAATGTATATTTATTGCATAGGAACAATTTTATTAGACACAGTGTGCCTAAAAGAAAGTGCCAAAAGAGTTACAGTCAAGGATATAAATATTGCATCTAAATTGGAAACATACCTTGTAGGAATAAATAAAGAACAGTTATTTGAGGAACTTCAAATAGCAAAGTTTGATGTTTCAAGTAATTTAAACTCTCTCATTTTATTTCCTTAAATTGTTTATGATTATTACATTTCTTATATAAATTTTGAAATTAGCTAATAACTCTATCAATAAATTTATGAAACATTTATATAAAGTGGCATTGATCTGAAAAGGAATTTCACTAGAAAAATATTTTTTATCGTTAATTTCTAAAGCTTAGCCTTTTTTGATAAAATAAATAAAAAAACATTGATTAAATAGAAGATTTTTTTTAAGATAACTGTTTTCATCAAAAAATGGTTTAAAAAAGGAAGCTAAGCAAAATGTACATTTTACAGTTTTTCTTTGATAATGTTGAAAATGCAAGCTAGGCAGCTAAAACTGTTTGTGGTGTTCATCATCCCAATACTGTAACAGCCATTTACATAAAATTTTTATTCTGTGGACTCCATTAAAGAATTTTTGATGCATGCACCTTACACAAGTAGGCTTGTTGATTAAATCATAGAAATGATTTATGTTGGCCAGCATGTTATCAATTATAACATCACCAGGTACTAAAAATGGATTTGAAAAGAGTTTTAAGACATTGCCTAATGCAAATCTGAAACGTGTTAAATAAAATGTTGGAAGTTCTAGTAAAAATAATGGATTCCTTTCCCCCACACCTAATATATATTTGTGAAAATGTTAAAGCATATTTTACTGTGAGCATTACATAATTTAATTTTTTTCATACTTAGAGTAAAAAATTTATCATTTAGTTAAAATGTATTCTTGATAGCATTTAAAAGTGATTTTGACATTTTGCCTATTTTATTTTTTTATCTTGCTTTTATATAAAAAATCAACTACAGTAAAATCTGTTAGGAAAACGTTTTTGATTTTTTGAACCATATTATGCATTTTTTTCTTTAATATTAATAAATTGATCTTTTTGTTGCCATCACTTCAACAGAAACAAGCTCCAGTTATTGTTATATTTTTCTATTCTAATAAATGTTTTCAAGAATTCGGCAGCTTGCTTTACATTTAGATGTGGTGCTGGAAAATAATATGAATATATTTTTTAAGTTCAATTCTGAGTTAGCAATTTTGTTTTCAGTTAAAAATAAGATGTTTAATGTATTTGCAGCATACATTTCATGGAGAGTTATCTTTTAGTATTAAACATCTCCCTTTTGCAATATAAAATAGCTGTGTATTTGGTCGATACATATTTGGAAGAATTTTTCTTAGATGACAGTCAGTGACGATTTCTTCAATTATTTATAATATTTCCTACCTAGGTTTTAGATATTGAAATTTATGGCTTTTACAGCTTTTTTGAATAACTAAATAAGAATAATCTCTCCAGAAAGATCTTAAGTATTTTTCCATCCATTGAATTTATAAGGCTTTGCATGTAAACAAGAAATCTAAATATTAGACAATAAATAAAACTTGTGATTTTACAAGTTGTAAAAATATAACTTGTGGAAATAAAAAATTTTATGCATATGTTTCTATTTTTTGCAGTAGAATAAAATCACCTTAAAATATGCAAATAGTCTTTGTACATGTATAAGTAGCTGAACTTTTTTTTTATTTGTACTATTATTATTTTTTTTTTAGCACTAAATATGTCTGTGCAAATCATAGTCTGTGCATTGAATGGCTATAGAAATTACATTTATTTTTATTTTAAACTTTAAATTATACAATTTGTGTATGGAATTTAATATATTGGCAGAAAGTTATCAAAATAATGGGAACACATGTAAATTAAATGACATTTAAAAATTTGTTATTTTTAGCATTAAAATATAATTATGGCTCACAGTTTTTAATATAATTTTATTGAAATCACTTTGGTAATATGAGATGCTTTGGTGAAGTCATATGTCACAAAAGTAATATTTTTGTCTAAAGCAAAATATATTTTAGACTATCAAAAAGCCAAATTGTATGACATTTACAAGTGAAGCAAATGTGACCAAAATATCCTCGCTTTTAACTATTTTAATGGTACAGTGTTTAAAACTATGATTGGCAAGATATGTTTAGAAAAGCAAAATATTAGATAAAAAAGACTAATGAGTTTGAAACAAATTGTAATGTCTGAAAAAGAATTACAGCCAAAATAATCACTGAGTTCAATAAGCATCCGGATTCTACAGTGTCAATGATAATAATAAGAAGGCATTTTATAAATGAAATATAAATAATGGCAAAGCAGCTATTCCTAAATTATTTATTATGGATACTAGTGACAAATAAACAGAGAAATCATTTTTACATATTTATCACTGTAACAGGACAGGCGCATATCTAGATAGAGGATATCTATTTGAGTATTGATGATGATTGACTCTTTCAAACTGTCAAATAAATAGATTTGTCATAGTGTAGGAAGTCAAATCTTGGCTTTCTATTGACCTAACTGTAACTCTAAAAACAAGGATCACTGGAAAGAAATATACAAAAGTTCTGGTTGGCCATGTCCATCCTATGAATTATATTTTGTTTCTTGTTAGAGAGAATCAATCTTGTGGTTGGATGGATTTTTTTTCAATTAATTTTTTAAGGCGATTATTTTAATCAAAATTATAATTCCATTTGATTTGAAACTTTCTAGTTAAAAGGAACAGGTATCATTCTTTTCCTTTGTGTATAATTTTACTTTTATACATTTAGGAATAAATTATAAAATTAGGCCTTTAAAATCGTCTTTTTTACTTCATGAAGTTTAAGTGTAAAAAATAGCATAAAAATGTAAAAATTGTTAAATTTTTGAAATAATAATGAAACACTGTTTTAAAGATATTAAATTTCATTTTAATACAAGTTTATGCAATTCAGTTAAACTATTAAATTACTTTGTAGTACAAAGTGATTTTAATTACTTTATAAAATAAATTGTTTGTGTAACATTTTTTTTAAAAAAATTTATCCACATAGTATTTAATAATTATATTCAATTGTTTGCTTTATTGATATTTGCTTTATTTTAGATTTGTCACCCAGACAGTTGTTAAAAAAAGACACAAAGTATGTTACACATGAGTCTATAGTTATTGCCATTGCTTCAGTTCCAATACTTTTAGAGGTAGATTTAATATGTTTTTTTAAAATATAATAATTTTATGAATTATATTAATTTATTATGACACTTTATACATTTCATACCATGTGAAATATATGCAGTGCATGTACATTTTATTTCTTATGAACACATAACTTTGTGAATAAAAAATAAATCAAATATATTTTGATGATACATGAGCTCATTATATAGTTAATTATAATGAGCTAATGGTGATACCGGCGAATATAAATGTGATTTAAAAATTTATAAGCTTTAAAATATAATTCTAGTAATTAGCTTTTAAATTTAAAAATATTTAAAAAATATAAAAATAAAGTATGGTTATATTGAATAACCTAAAAGAAGAGCTGTTTATCTTAGTTTTCATCAAAAGTGTAAAATGTTCTTTAGAGTAATGATTCCAGGTTCATGGTCTATTATTTGGATGACACAGTCTGAGTTTGGGGTATGCCTAAAGAACACCTTTTGCCAGAATGCAAAAAGTTTGATGGAGGTGGAATTTTTTGAATGTTTTTCATGATAAGGACTGAGATCCTTGATCACAATTCATGGTAGACTGAACACTGACACCTATTTCACTGTTATAGATAAAGTGCTTTCTATGCTGTGGCAATTTTATGAATTTGATCATTGTTACTTCTACAGCATGACAATTCTATTATATTGCAAGGTCCATCATAGATAGATTTATAGACATTGGAATGAACTGATTGGACTGAACTGTCCAGAGTTGGTAAAAGAACTTGTATTTCTTTTCCAAGCAGAGAAGAAAACACCGCTATCCATTACCTACACTTGTGGAAAAGATGTCCCAGAGGGTTAACCCTTTAAGTGGTCAATTATTTTACCAGAAATGCTTCCAAAAAAGGCATATTTTTTATTGTATATAATTAAGTACCATAGTTAATAGAATAAGAATATTAAGAATTTTATTTTTTTTCACTTTTAATGTTTTTTTACAACATTTTTTATTTTACAAATTTGGACACAAAAACCCCTAAATGTTTGCTTTTTTCAAGTACATTCTGAAGCAATAAAGAATGGCATATTTATTTGTCTCTTCCACAATTTTACTCATGAGTGAAAAATCAATGAATGTTTCATAAAATTGTAGAACATCAGAAGTGTCATCAAATTGTATGTGCACAGAGGAAATACCAGAAAATTTAAACAGGAACAGGTGAATTTTTCACATCAACCTGGGTAAAAATATTTGCAGAACTCAAATTTTCATCAAAGCTGAGCTCACTGCATAAGCCATCTGAGGAATAATCCAAATAATTAGAAGAAATATCTGTATCAGAATTTAGTTCATCGTCTTACACGAAAGTATTTTCGTCGTCTATTCCATTTATAATTTCCATAAGATTCACAAGCGTGGTATACAGTAGAAACATAATTTCCAAGAAAAGTTCCCGCTACATAGAAAAACCCGGATGAAAAGCATTTCATTTACATGGACAAGCCACGCCATCTGTTGAAAAATAATAATACTAAATCGTCTCTTACAATAATGAAAAATGCGGGCAAACCAGAAAAGGAAAGGAGAAAATATCAATGCCCGTACGGTGTACGGGCAAACTGCTTAAAGGGTTAAGACTGTAATTGCCACACGTGTAGGCTCTACTAACTATTGAATTTATTATGTTTATTTTTTAACACATGTGTCCAAATACTTATTCATAATTATATATATACATATTACATTAGTGAATTTTATAATGGAAACTAGACCTTTAATAAGTATTAAATGTGCAAATTTTGATGAACACAATATACATTAAAGCAGTTTCTAAAGGGAGTTCTTTCCACATAATTTCAAATTACAACAGAATAAAAAAATCATTGCATTTCATCTAGGGAAAAATATTTTTATAATGAATGTAAATTTTATTTTTTTTAATAATTTTAGTCTTATTTATTATTTTTTTTTTGTATGCATATTGTATAATCAATGTTACTGTTGTAACAGTTTTCTCCATTTCTTAATATATGTTAATCGCCTATCATATTTCAAAAAATTTAATAGCTGCAATGTCAGAATTTGGATTTTTATAGACTTGTGTATATAATTTTTATTTACTTATTTGAAAATTACCATAATTTTTTTGATGAAAAATTTAAAATTCTTTGCTTGCTCTAATTTAAATACTTTTTCCTAATTATTATATTTTTTTATGTTACACAGACAGTTGTGGAACAGGAAGCATTTATCTCAGCTCTATGTGAAATGCAAATTCAGAAAAATCTTGCATTTATTATAGTACTTGGATCTCAAATTTCAGAATATTCTATTAGAAGACAAATAATAGTTTATGATAAATGTGAAAAATCTCTTGAAAAGGTAAAATTATTTTATGAATTTAAAATTTGCTGTAATTTAATTTTAATTATGTCAAACTTAATTATATATATTAAAAGTTTTAATCATTTTATATTAATATAATTAAAATTTGTGTCTCTAATTTATATTATATGGGGGGGGGGGTTGCTAGTTAAATATTTTAGAAATAAAAGTTCAAAAGATTCAGGGTAGAATTATTTTCAACCAATCCACAGCACGGATTATCATTTAAGCAAACATTACAGTTATATATAGAGAGGTGAGGCAATAGTTACCAAGGATTATAAAGTTTTCGTCTTCACTGAAAATTTCCATTGCAGAACAGCAGATGTTGCTGATTGGGTGTTACAATATTTTAATGTTACCTTAAAAAATTTGCTGAAAAATATATATATTTTTTTTATCTTAGTTATCTTTTAAGTACATTAATAATTGATTCAATTACTAATTGCTAAATAAGTGGCAAATATATAATGTAACAGAAAATCTTTGTTTTGTGTCAAGAAATATTTTAAAAATTCAGTTTTATAAGAAGATAGCATTGTGCAGGTTTACAGGAGTTGCATTATAAGTGAAGATAAAATAATCTTTACACAAATTTTGTATTATTTGTTTTGAAAACCGATTTATTTTAATGGAACTATGTACATACTATGTACAAGGATATAATGATCATTGCATTTCTTCATGTATATT
>JAPDSC010068820.1:23014-50268 GCA_026290005.1 Latrodectus geometricus
TTTATAAGGAAACGCAACCTCATGTATGTGTATGGACTGATATATCTGCACACAAAGTTAAAATTGTAAACACATAAAATTTAGGTATTTTTAGAAATTAAAAAAAGTTGCTTGTTCTTAAAATATATTTATCCATGGCAAAATTATGTTTTCTCAAAATATATATAAATTGTACATCATTTCTGATAATGTATCTCTAAGTATCAAAGCATCAATGTAATGACAATATAGTAAGACAGATAGTTAAAAAATATAGTTAACAATATAGTTAAAAAATAAATGTAACCTTTTGACTTCAATATGCTCTCCTATTTCTGCCCAATTAAAATTTGCATAAACTAAGATACACAAATATTGAACTCATGGCTGTATGCCATAGATTTATCATTTGTGTACTTTAGTATAGCTTATACTTATGCAAATTTTTCTTGTGTTTTTTTCTTTTTTTTTTTTTGTTTAATTTCGTTCTTTTTTACTATATTTATAATTGTCTGGTTTTAATAGAAATATTTTTCATTTCAGATATCAGATTACCTATTGAATCTAGACAACCCAAGTTTGGATCTTCACCCTTTACCAACACATTGTAAATTTATTCGTATATTTGAGCAAAAGAACTCTGCATTGTCACGCAAATTTTTATTGCCAGCTATGCAGCACTACACAAAATTTATATATTCAGATAGTAATACATGAAATATAATGACTTGTTTAAAACTTGTCTTGTATAAAATTTATATTTTAAATTCTTTACATAATATTGTCTGTTTACATTTTGAATGTTCTTCAACTGAAAAAGGTACTATGAATTGAAAAGTAATTTATTATTTCATATTAATTTGAAGACTTAGTTAAATATAAGTGTAATGGCAAATTAATCATTTTAAAAGCAAAGCACTAATTTTACAACAACCAATTATGTTTCTGAATAAAATAAAAGTGTTATGTCCTGAATAAAATGGGGTTAAAAATATTATTCAGCTTTACCCTTAACATTGTTTTGTTTAGAAAAATAAGTACATTATACATTTCAAATTTATAATGCTATAAAATATAAGTATTTCAAAAAGAAGCTGCATTGCATTTGTGAAATTTTCAGGACTGTTTTGAATTAATACTGTTTTCAAGGTGTTCAATGACTGAATTTACATTTAATTTGACTGTGTCTTTACATAATTTTAAAAATAAAATGTTGTAGATTTGTGTACAACATTTAAAAATAAATAACATTTTTATTATATTTTTATATATACAATTTGAGTAAAATAGATTTCAATACTTGAAAAAAAAATAGTGTTTATTAAAAAAATAATAAATAAATAAATAAATGTTTTTAGTAAAATCTTTTTATGCATCCTTCATTGGAAAATTGATTGACATTACAATAATTCACAAATACACAGCAAATAATTTACTTATTTTATAATAATAAAAATTTTTTTTAATATCATTACTGATGCACTTATTACTTATTGCACTTTCAACAATGATGAATGAACTGGTTATATTTGAAGTTTTTAAAATTAATTTTCCTATCACTATTAATGCTATCATGGGAATATGAAACTGCTTCTAAAAACAAAGTCTCAATGCAAAATAATAAATAAAACAATAATACCAAGAGCTGAGGAATCACTTAATTTAATGATTTAAAAATAAAAGGAATAAAAATTAATTTATGAAAATTTGTTATACAAAAAAGAAAAAAATTCATTAAATTTTGAATGGTGAAAGGTCTGCTAATCTTTTTTGCATTACTCTACCAAGAATAAAGTTTAGTGCTTGTAAGCTAGAAGATGTATGATATCGAAGTTGAAATAATTCATATTAAAATCAGGATATTTTCGTCTGACTTAACTAATCTCCACTATACTACGAAAATTGTAAATAAAAATTCCATAAGTTTCCTATTGAAAGATATAGAACATTTGTTGGATCTGTACTTCATTCAAAACTTCTGGACTAAAACAAAGAAAACTTTCTTTACTTAGAAAAACTAAAATAGAGCGAAAAGAGACATTGATAAAAATGATTAATGTAAAAAAGTTAAGGCTAATTTAGAAAATTATTCTTCAAAATTTTAAAGTTCTATAAACCCTATTATTAAGTTGTTAATCTAATTTATCATGTAAGTGCAAATCTTTTAATTGAATTCAAATTAAATAACAAAGATTCTTCTTTCAGTTTATTTTTTCAAAATTAGTGTATATATTTCACCTAAGGTATTATATTTCAAAAATAATTAAAGTATAATTGAATTTAAATGGAATTCTGTGTAGTAACAATTTCAAATATAAAAAATTTTTAATTATTATTTCATAAAACATAATAAAGGATTGGTTGATTTTTTTCTATTTTGGTTATACTAAATTCGTTTACTTTATTGCTGCTCATTATATTTTTATGTATTGCATAAAACATTTTATCTCAAACAGTTATTTTAGTACATATTGAGAAAAGGATTTCATTAACTGCTTTAGTTACTTTTAAAGTTTTTATTCAAAACAATTGATCATTTTAAGAATTTTCCAATTCTATCTGTTTTAACAGTTCATGTGATAATTTTTTGGGATATTCCCAACAATATAATTGTTTTATACATAAATATAATAAATTTTTCAAAATGACGAATAACCTAGATTTGCTAATGAAAAATGAATTCCAGTAGGGAATATGAAAAGATTGATAAGTGCCATACTATTATTTACATTACAGAGAAATGAAAAAAAAATGTATAAAAATGATTTTATAACTCGATTTGGAATTAATATAAACAAGCGATAGTTTAAAATTATTTCATTTTATTTGATTTCTAAAATTAACTATATTTGATTGCTTTCTCTTTATTATTGGTGTATATGATTTATATGTATAAAATACATTGTTGGCTATACTTTAATAAACAAACAGGCTATATGCACAAAATTTATGACAGAAAAAATGTTCAATGCATTTATGTATGATAAATGGTAGTGATGACAGTTGCAATATAAAGAATTAAGTAGAAATTACAGTAGGTTTACTCGTACAGGAATTGCATTTAAACATTATTTCATAATGAAGAGTTTTCATATTTCAAGTGAAGAAGAGAAAAGCTTATCAGCACATTTCTGATTTTGATAGAGGTTGAAGTGTAACTAACTAGATTACAGTTTTACTACTTTTGTTAGGGATACCACTGCTGTTGGCAGAATATGTAAATGAGGAGTTTTAATCAGATATCTAAAATGTCATGTTGCATCTTAACAGTCTATTATCACTAACAGATTTAAAGACCGATAAGTTACCTGATTGATTGTAGTAAATCTTACTACCACCGTTACCTAAGTTAAAAAATGTAACCATTTTCTGGACAATAAGTATCTGCATGAACAGTTAGAGGACGTTTGTAGCAGGATGGACGAACAATTTGGTGACTATGGCTTTGATTACTTTTGACACTACCATAAGAAGGAGTATTTCCAGTGTGATCAATGAATAATTTGTATGCAACAATAGCATGATGTGGTTTTTTAGACAAATCTCAGTTCTCAGCAGCTATGCCTCCAAATTTCTCAAAATTTTATTTTTAGTGCAGTATTTTCGTCCTATAAATATTTTATTATCTATATATTTATAATTCTTCTTTATGTAATGATTTAAATAACCAGTAATGTATATTAGGTATTTCTTTTGACAGAAACAGTTATTAGAAGTCAGTATCTCAAATGGGTTTCTGAATTTCTAGTTATGTTTTTTCATATGACAGGAATCCCCAACATATGTCAGTTTCCACACTTTTACCTTGATTTATATGGAGACTAAAAAATGTTTCTATTGACAAAACAAAAACAATAAAAAAAAAAAAAAAAAAAAAAAAAACTGCAATGAGACCCTATATTTTATTGGAAAAATATGTATTAATTTTTATAAAATTAGAATATGTTAGAATAAGAGTTTTCAATGAACAATTTATTTACATCAATTATAGCATAATATACAAAAATAATCATCTATATTTTTACCATACATTTTTTGGAAGTTTATTTTATTAATTGACAACATTCGGTTTTGATTATAACAGTGTATTCAAATTTTTATAGATTTGAGCTACATCTTAAATTATATATATATATATATATATATATATATATATATATATATAGCTTTCAGTGGCACTATACAATTATTACTCATACAAATCTTTCAAATAAAATTAAACTGCTAAATATAACAGTGAATAGAATTATAAATTTTATCCTGTGCCAGATAAACGTATAAAAATGGTTAATAATTAAAAATTCTCTTAAATAAATTAAGAGTTTTCAGATGAACTATTACAACATTTGTATCTGAAATTAAAGCACATTATGAATATAATGATCCACTAAGTTTTGTTTTATGATGTTATTTAAAATCCATTAAATTTTTTTAAGAAATAATTTTTTTGTAAAACCGTTTTAAATCGTAAAATATATTATACCTGAGTTCATCATCTAATATTGGTGTGTACCATATTCTAGTACGTTTAAATGGATCATAATGTTCAATAAGTTGTTTTACTTCATGAATTATTTGCTTCTTTTTAAATATTTCTTTGCAAATTTCAAACATACTATTTAATGCAGCAACAGATTTTTCATGGGCAGTAAATTTCTTAGAATTATAAAATATATCAACGACTTTATCACAGAGAGATAGTTCATGGATGTAGGCAGAAAAAATCCTGTAAAGTAATTATAAACAATATTATTCTTTTTTCACATTCGTTAAAAATAAACTTAAAAAAATATATTGTTTTATTTTGTGACATAATAATATATGAAATTCAAAATATTTATTTAATACACTGCTCTATATAATAATTAATATAGCATTGGCATTGTCGTGCCAATGCTGATGATGATGATATAATTAAAGAATATTGTAAGTCTTAAATGGAATAAGCACTTTTACACCATTTAAGAATTTTTTGCATAAAATGAAGGAAAAATTGTCAAACTTCCTTGTATACAAATTTTGAGTTTGATGTTGAAGACAACACTTTAGCAGAAGGGAATAAAATTTGACTTACAAATTAATGCGAGGCAAATCGAAAAATAACGATTGATATTCATTAAACACATTGCTTTGATGAGTGTGATGTCTCAACAAAGTTATTTAAGTGAATCGGATGCTTGGATCACTGTTGGCCAGTTGGAGGGCAGTCAAACACAATCCAAAGTAGCAGATGCCATTGAAGTTTAACAAAGTGAGATTTCAGTCCAAAAACTGTTCAGTTTTTTGGAACTGGACAGTATTCTGAACAGTTTTTCAGACTGGAAATGCTGTTGAAGATCAAAAGAGCATATGAACTGGAGGAGAAATGAATGAAGCAATATTCTTTTCTCCAATGAATCCTGTTATTAGGTGTATTTTCATTTAAAAGGAACAGCACTATAAACAATTCTGTGTTCATACATGAAAGTGTTAGATTTGGCAGGGAAAAGGAGTGAGGGTCTATGCTGGTATCTCCATTGATGGGTGCACTGATCTTCATATCATTCAAAATGGAGCTGATTTAAGGATGAGATTCTCAGATCTATTGTAGTCTCTGATATTACAGAAAATAGAGATGACTTCTTGCTATAGGACAACAGTTGGATGTTAACTTGGTGAAGGATTTCCTTTTGGAGGAAGGAATCAATCACACAAATGGAATGGTCAGCAAATTCTCCGGACATGAACCCAATAGATCAAGTTTGGGACTTTTAGTCACATGAATTGCTGAATGCCTTCCATCCCCACAAACTCTTCAGGAGAAATGGGACAGAATTTCCCAGCCCCTTATTAACAGCCTCATTGACTCAATGTCTTAAAGGTGTTGAACTTTGCTAGATGTCCGGGGAAACCATACCCCCTACTAAAAATGACTTTCTTAGAAGGAAAACCTTTTTACTTACCTTTTTAATTTTAATCGCATGTAAAAATTGTATTTTTTTCCTTTTCTAACCTTAATACTCAATAAAGCGCATATTTTCTGCCAAAAAATATCATTTTAATCTCATAGTCTACTACATGGGTCAAAAATGTATCAATCAACTAAACAAGCCTCCAGGTGTAAGATCAACCCACTACTTCAATATCCTTTAATTGTTTTGAGCAGTGTTCTACATTAAATAAATTTAACTTTATCAGAGTAATTCAATGAAATAGATTGTTAATAAAAATTTGAGGCAATTTAAATATTGAAATTGAATAGTTCGTGAATATTTCAAATTTGCGTTATCGCTTTTATATTTGTCTATTTGAAAATATGCTTAAATTGCAAACTTTGATTTTGTTAAAATTAAAAAAAAAATTAATACTGTTACAGAAAACAGAAAAATTTAGTTATCTTCATTTGTGAATTTAAATTTTGTTATGTTGTTTTACAAATTTTTGTTGTTTGATTATTGATAAATTAATGAAATAATATTTGTGGAAAAAATTGTAATAAATGAAATAACTCATTTGGAAGTTGAAAATTACTTCTGCAAATCAATTGATCACTGTAAGAATGAAATTCTTATAGCAGTGATTCTGAAAAGTCCATGGTTTTCTACTTATCCACATTTTTTACTATACAAGTAATGAGAAGCAATATTAAAATTTTTCAATCTTTGCAATGCATTATTAATTTGGTTTCTTACAATGTTGTTAATACTATTATTTTTAGATATGCAAAAGAAAATAGTAATTTCAAATCGAAATTCCTATACAGATAAAGTTTAAAAGTTTTCCAAAATTTATTTGTTTCAAAGGTGAGGACAGATTTTAAATACTTCTTTCAAGGAATATTCTAGTATAACTGATATGAACCACAAACATAGAAACAGTATAAATTCACTGTATCATTTTTTAAGTATTCATTTGCATTTCTAAAGTTTTTATCAATAAAAATTACCTTTAATATATAACTATTAGGTTTTTGTAAATAGTAAATTAAATTGCATATTTATTCATTTGATTTTCCAGTTTTTTGAAAAAAAAAGACTTGATTTAAAAATTTATTTTATTATTTCTGTTAAAGTGATTTTATAAGATTTAGAGCTGATTTAGATAAAAAAAATTTTCATACACTGTATCTTTTTTTTTACATTTTCGAAATTCCCATAACTCGTAAAAATTTATTTTCAAGTAATATCCCACTTAAAGCTCATTCCCTTCAAATCGTTATGTTCCATTCATCAATTTAAATCATGTTTTTCAAATGTAAACTGAAGAAAACTTCTAAGATACTTATTGGACTATTGAATATATATCACTCGACTTTGTTGTCGTTTCTGAACTCATCTGGTATAGCATTTTACTCCAAATCCATGAGCCCCTTAATCCTCATAAAATCAAGAAACAGTAGGTGATTCACAAAGAGAAATCCTCCTTTTCCATACATAAAAAAAGGCGTAGACTGGTTGACAACTAATATACAAGATAGGATAATGCTCACATTTGCTATCAAATTTAAGGCCTTGAAAATGGCCACTAGCAAATCTGTGTAATCTGGTCAGCTCTGGAACCATTGAAAGCAATTGAACCACCAGGACCAAAGTACCAATCATGAGGAGGTGGAATGCTCCATATAGTCTTGACACCTCTTTTTCGAATAGAATGTAACTTAGTAGAGGTGAGGGCAACATCAGTTGGAGGACTAGCAGTGGCCCTTTTAGCCATCTGCTCTCTCATTTCCATAAGTATTGCCATGAGAAGGGATTTATTGAAAATGTGTATGCAGTAGATGTGAGAAAGTTGCTTGAGCAGACATAAGATCGAAATCCTGACCATACTATCAACATGGAATTATGCATCCAAGTACTGGATAATGGAGTGATTGTATGTGACAACCCAGATCACCAAATAAGGCATCACCCAAATGGCAAGCAAATCTGTTTAAATAGTGGGCAGCCCAGAATGATGAAACTGAGTAATGGTCAAGGTTTCTGAAAGAAATTTCCTCCTCAAGATCCCCATGATAGCAGATAGAAACACCTTTATCTGCACATTGATGTGCACATCATTACATCCATCAGTATAATTAATTCAGGCATCATCAGGGATGTTCCCCCTTAAGTCCTGTTAGCGACCTCATTATGGCAAGGAGGTATTCCTGGGAGAACATCTAGAGTTTTTCATTCCTAGTAGGGCCACCCTAGGCATTAAGGCTATTCCATTTTTCTCAGATAACACAAAAAGGCAACAGTTAACACTAACAGGCAACAGTGGTAAGTTAGTCTTCTACCCTCAGGTGTACCATGCCTTAGCTAACTGAAGTTGTCCTTCTTACCCTTAATTGTATAAACTATGGACTTTTGTTATTTTAAACGATTTGTTTCTTTAAGTAAATTATTTGCACAAATAAGTGTTAATAAGGATTTTTCTTCAAACTCAATAATTTTTCACATTTTCACTTAATAGACAAGTTATAATTTATATTGCACCTTTTAAAAAATATAATCAAAGAAATGAAAGATTTTTATTCTTTTCATATTGCAAAATTTGTGCAAAGAATTTTTTGCCTGTTACTAGTACAGATGCTAATTATAAATGAAAGAATATTGAAATATTTAAAATTTATCAATTAATTTGGAATAAATAATTTAAAATTTGTTCATAAATATCATTAATAAATGAGTAGACGATTACCTTGTTCTTTATATATTTCTGAAATTATTCACAATCACATATATAAATTTACAGTAATAAAATAAAAGCAACCATTTTCTTACAAATAATTTCATGAATATGTTTTATGATTTGCTAAATATATATATACATACACAAGATTAAACATTATATTAGTAACTATAATATTAATTATACCATTAATATTATTTAAGATAATTTCTCATGCTTTGATGATGAGAAAATATCTTAAAGTATGAGAAAAATCAATATTCAGATTTAATATCTGAAATAATATATATATATATATATATATATATATATATATATTTAAGAAGTATATATATATGTAATTCATAAAGACAGAAGAAATAGTAAATGTAAATTAGACTATCATTTGTAAATTAATAGCAATATACTAAAATAAGGGTTTGAAATTCCTTGATTTTTCTTTTTTATAAAAAATATTTTCTTTTTAAAGCTGAAGACAAATATACTTATTGTTGGATAAACTGTTAACTACAGAGTTTCAATTTTTCACTAATAATAATTTCATAAAAAGCAAAATTTTTTATACACACTGCACATTACTATGTAATATTGTTAAAGCATGAGAAAAATAATCAAGTCTGAGAACCAGACAGTCCTCTTTTACTGTATTTAGCCATCTAAGTTAAGGTCTTCTTTTTCATAATTCGTCTTCTTCTTCATTTGATAACATATGACTCTTTCAACATTAGATATAATTCGACATTTCGTCTTCTATGCCAGATATCATTTTCTTGGATTCCACTAAAAATACTCAGTTTTGTGTTCAAAGGTGCGTAGTAATCCTTTCTCTCTCATCTTTATGATCCATATTTCCAACACATACATCAGCACAAGACAAATAAGGGTCATATTATAAAATGACAGCCTTGTCCTTATAGATAAAAGGCTGGATTTTAGTAAATGCATAAAAAGCTATATTTGCTGCAACTATGTCTCTTAATCTCTGGAAAGATCTCATTGTTCCTGTGAAACAACAAACAAATGAATTTTTTAAGTTTTAAACTTAAAAGCTTCAATTGTAAGGTGAGTCTGGGTGAAAGCATTGTTTTACTTATATATATTTAGTTTTATTCTGATTAATAGCAAAGCTGACTGGTTTTGCTTTCTTTCAATAGCTTCAAATGCCTCTATTAAATATCTTCTGATTCTTTGAAGAAACTTATCATTAACAATGTTATTTACATTGTTAATGATAAGTTTCTTATAGGTAATTTAGAGAAAACCTTGTAACAAATACAAAGCAAACTTATTCCTCTATAATATCCACAGTCCAATTTATTACCTTTTTTGAGAATTGAACATAAAATGCTTGTGAGCCAATGCTATGTTACTTGCAGTTTTTCTAGAGATATTGTTCTACTGTTTATTACAGATTTCTGGATGGCCTTTTCCAATGCAATTTTAAATAAAAAAATATGAAAGGGCATCTCCTTATCTTACTCTTTTTTTTTACAAGAAAATCTCTAAAAAAATGTCCATTAGAACCTTGAAAAATATCAAATTGAATGTCACTTTGATCAATTTTTAATAGTTTTGTAGGAATATCAAAAACATAAATAGTTCTAGTTAATTTGTTGTGGTTGATGGAATCATATGTGCTTCTTAGTCAATAAACAAGAGGTTTAAAACTCGTGAGATATCTGCCTGATTTGCCTGAGGCCAAAATACAGTCAATAATAGATTTACATCTAGAAAATCTACATTGACAATCACCAACAATGTTATTTATATTTTTAATGATAAATTTCTTATAGGTAATTTAGAGAAAACCTTGTAGCAAACACAAAACAAACTTATTCCTCTTTAATATCCACAGTCTAATATATTACTTTTTTTGTGAATTGAACATAAAATGCTTGAGCCAATCTTCTCGAATTCTTTCAGTAGACCAAATATTCTGTGAATAATTTTATAGAAAAACTAAACTTTTCTTGTCATTTTGGCTGTCTAATTCAGAATAATTCCAGGCGCTTTGCAATCATTAAACTTGAAACACAAATTGTTTTCTGTAAAACTGGAGGAGCCCATTCCTTGAAATTGGTAAGCGTGTGCACTGCGTATATTAATAATTAGTTTAAACTCCATTACCTTAACCGATTTTAGCATCAAGTTACTAAGCAAAAGTAAAATATCATTGTATAGGTTATTTCCAAAAGAGAGCTCTTCATAAAATATGTATTTTTTCTTCATCATTTTGGGTAAATGCATTAGTTATGCTATTGTTGAAAAATTTCTCCCCAGTTCATAGCTTACATAATCTTAATTATAAACTTTAAAGTCCATAATTAGGTGTTTTTTAAGGTTGTTCATTAAGAACCCTAATTGCACTTCTTATCATAACAGCTATAGAATAATGGGAGATTTATTTTCAATTGTAATCTGCTCAGTCCACCTAAATTCCCAGACAGTGGCAACACCACCCTTCTACTTTTCAAATTGCTATAATAGTTCCTGCAGTGCTCTAGCATAATAATGGGAATGAACATTCCATGTATCATAAATCAAGTCCTAGATTCTTTTCAGAATTTATCTACAAGAATGGTGCCAGCCATTTCAGTTCAGACTTTGCAACAAGGAAGTTTTTATGGGGAGGGGTTACATAGAGGGGTTACGTACAAAGAGGAACACCCTAGTTTTCTAGGTAGAGCATGGGAGGTCCCACGCTCTACCTAGAAAACTAGGGTGTTCCTCTTTGTCTGGTGTCTCCCCTTATAGTTGTATGGCTTGTGTAACCCTGTCAGGAACTGAAGCTTCTGATGGCATACTTTTCAAGATCACTGGCAGACACAAACCACACCACAACGATAAGCTGAAATACACTTTTGGGGAGATAATTTTATTTTAGGTAAACTTTTTCTGCTTGAAAGAGGCTAAAATACAATGCAGTGAGATACTCAAAATATTAAAATTTTCAGAACTAAGGATTATACATGTGCACATGATGATAGAAAATATTTTCCCAGAATTAATAACAATTTATTTTCAAACATAAGCAGTTATAACAAAATATTAAAAAGTTTGAAACGTTTTTACTAATATGAATATTTTACTTCTTGATTTGTTTTGACGTTTTTCTTTTTCTTTAAACTAAAATTTATAGAGCCTCTTAATTGTGAAGTTAGAAGAAATAAATGTGTTCAATAACATTAATTTGATTAAATCTTAAGTTTTAAAGAAACATACATTACAATAAGCATGGAGGCTGGTTATTTTTTTCATTAAAACATAATATATTTTATAATAAAAATAAAATCCTTATAAAACAATTAATGATTTTTTTTTACACAGAACTTTTTATTTAAATATCTCAAACTTTTACTAGTAAGTGTAATTTTAAACATGGAAGAAATTACTTTTAAAAAATAAAGAATACTATCTTACTTTTTAAGTTGCAATAAAACTGGAGAGTCAATTTTTGAATTTCCTTCATACTAAAAGCAAAAAATGAAATATTAGTATGATATTAATTATTTTCAAAAAAAAAAAAAAAATTTTTTTTTATTTAAATACATAACAGTTTGTATTTATCACCAATTGAAAGTAATTTTCCACAAAAATTTGATTTTAAAAGTACATTAAAAAATCAAATTGACCATTCCCATTGGAAAAAAAAGAGAAAACATTTATACCTCTTTTGCTTATTTATTTGGTTAAAAACTTTTGCTTAACTAAATATATCAGCAGAATAAATATAAAAAGGAATTTTTTGTTATTTAAAGGACATTTAAATTTAATATAATACATAAGTTGCACACTCATTAAAAAAACTTTAAAAATGACATTCAATAGAAAAAAAATATTTATACAAATCTGACAGTCATTTAAATAAATTGCTGCATGTGGATTCTGTATTCAAATCAGAGGTGAATTTTCTTTACTTGAGCAAGTGTTGGTAAAATTTTCTAAAATTACATAAATTCTATATGAGCTTATTGTATCTTGAGAATTTTAATGATATTAGGATTTAGGGTTATAGTTTAAATCCTATAACCCTAAATCCTAATATCATTAATATGCTTTTTCATTATATATATAAATATGCTTTTTCATGATTAAAAACTCTTTAACTCAACAAATGCCTAGAAACAAATAGGTTTCTTTTGAACTTAACAGATAGGGCAAATCCATACATGAAAAGGAAAACATGTTTGACAGTGAAATGTTTAGTGACAAATTATAGTACAGATATACTACAGTTGAGATCTGCACAGAACTGCAGAAAATGTAAATATGGAGAAATTAGATATTGAATCTTACTTTTCAATTTGATAAATACATCACCGAATATATTTCAGTCTTATAGTTTTCAATCTAACTGAAAGTTATATCAATAAATAAAACAGAAAGAATAATTTATTCCATGATTTTATAAAAATAGAACCATAATAGTTATACTATAGACATGTGAATTTTATTTTGCACAGTAGAAATATCATTAGGTGAAACAACTGTTTATGAGGTGACATTGTTGTCAGATAAAATTCTTGCTGATAAAATTCCTCAATATAATTTTTTTCACATTTTATCTTTTTTTTTTATCAATAATTTTCATTTAAAAATATTGCTCAGCATCTGAGTAATAATTTTTTTTTAAAAAAAATTTAATACAATAATAAAAGGTGTTCAATTATTTTTTATCAATTTATTAAACAAACAAGTATATTCTTAAAAATTTTTACACAGTAAATTACTCTTTTAATTGGCTGGTTTAGTTTAGTTAAAAATAAGTAAATTTTAATTATTTTAGGCTAAAAATGAAATATACCTTATACCATTATAAAACAATTTTTAAAAAATTGTTGAGATCAGAGAAAGCTAATTATAGAAGTAACTCATAAGAGGTTTAAATTATTTTTACTAAAATATATAAAACTTAATTGATTCACAAAATGAATAGTATTAAGAAAGATAATATCAAAGAAAGCAACATCTGAACCACCTGTTATTGAAAGAGAATGCAGAAGTAATGTCCAACTAATTTAAAATATTTTAGGAGCAACCTGGAGTTATTTTAAACGCAGGGATCTTTGATAATTCATAAATCATTCATGCAAAAAGTTATATTAATATTTATTATTGGTACACATTAAACTAATAAAATATTGATGAAATAGTACTATAATTTCATGGTGGAAAAACTGATTTTTTAATGAATTAATAGGAGTAAGTCAAGAGTTTTAATATACTTCAATGATTTTTATTAGAAAAAATAAAGAATACTAAATGTTGATCAATTTATAAATGCAAAACGATTTGCTTTGCTAAATCTTTTGTAATAATAATTTTTAATATTTGATTCATTACATTAATTTAACAATGTTCTTTAATAATAAACAATTAAAATTTAAATTTAATCAAAAACGAAATAATAATTCAAAAATATGTTTTCATCACAGCTAATTAATAAAAAAAGATTTTTATAATGTTTTGCTTAATTTACAGAATGATTTATACTTTAGTACAAAAAAAGAGATAAATCTGATTTTGTTAATTCGTTAAGGCAGATCTGAGTTTCCATCCTAAACAAACTAAAATTATAATATTTTCATTCTCTGATGATGAAATATTACTCTTATTACAAAAGAATTAAACAAGTTTCAACTAATTTTATTATTAAATTGTTATAAGATATTATTATAATTTAGTTCTGAAAATAATTACGATCAAAATTCAAAGAACTTTATAAAAGAGTTAAGAAAAATAGCTTAAAATAAAATATAATAATACATAAATTACTTACAAGATCACTAGATATGTCTCCTAGAATATCAATTATTCTTAAATTAATTTTTTCAACATTAAAAAAATTTTCAAGCAAAAAATTTAAAGAATGTATCCCTTTTTGCACAAAGAATGCTTTTAGAGCTTCAGGATTATTCCGTATGAAAGCTGACAAAGTAAATAATGCACTATTTACACGAGTAGCCTGCTGCTGATGAAATGTAGCATTAATAATTTTCAGCAAGTCAGTTGTTAATGCATATTTCTGCACTTCTTTATTTCTATAAGAAAAAAAATGCATAAATAAAGAATATAATTCAAATATTTTTAAATAAGCAATGAAAATAATAGAAGGAATTTGAAATAAAGAATGCATTAAAAAATTTTATTCATAAAATTTGATCCAATATTTCTAATGGAAAATGTACACATTCTTCTGAATAAGAAATTAAACAGAATAATCAAATTTATAAGTATAAGATTATTGCAAACATGTGAAAAACCATTACCCTTGCAAAGCAGCAGACAAAATTGAAAATGCAGCTTTTGCTATGTCATTATCATCATTGAAAGTTAATGATAATATATGTTTGAATCCTCCTAATTCAATAAATTCTTTACCAACATCATACTAAAAAAGCAAAAGTAAAATGTCAAGATAAATAAACATTTAAACAGCATTATTAAAGTTCACACAGTACACTAAATTTTGAGAATTATGTATAATTTTTATTGAAACAAATATTCATTTTTGTGCAGACTACCACAAAATATTTATACCAATAACATTTATCCTAAGCTGATTTTATACCAATAACATTTATCCTAAGCTCTTGTTGAGAGTTTATAAATAGGATTAAAATAATTCATGACAAAAATATTAAAAAAAATTATTTCATATTGTGCATGGAGTTTCATATATAAACAATTAACTAAATATTGGAACAGTTCTCAAGGTCAAGAACGTGTAAATATATATATTTTTTTCTAAATTATATCAAAAACATAGAAACTTACATATATTTATGCGATTTTAATAAAAAATGTATTTTTAATCAGGAATTGGAGATATTAGTTATAATATGTTTAATAATTTTAATTTATGGTAAAGTAATTAAATTTTACACACATTATTATATGTGGCACTAGCAACAACACAAATGTAAATTATGTTCTGATAGGTGACATTACTGATAAGTGGCATTATAGTAGTGACAGGTAAAATATATTAAGAAATAGCTCACTGAAGTTATTAGTTGACCTGGTAAGCACTCAATGCACATTGTATTTAAGTATGTGCTGTATTAATACTATTTCCTTATTGTTTTAATTAAATGTTATAGTTTAAATATTCATGAGAATGCGTTGGTTTTTATTCATCCATTAAAAAAGAGGTGACCAATGAACTTGGAATTTGTCAATTCCAAGCTACTTTCATTCGTTCATTTCTGTACCAAAAGAACTATTTGGAATCATAGAAATTACTTGCACTAAATGATAAACCTTGGGTAACCATTATTTTGATTATTGATGAACTCTATATGTCTCAACAGGAAAGTGAAACTTCTCTGAATATTGATCCAATTGCTATAAAAGTTTTCTCATTTTGGCAGGCAAATCCAGATGTTTGGTTCGGTCAGATGGAAAGCCAATTCACACTGAATGGAATTACCAGGGAGATTACAAAATTCCACGATGCCATCTATGCATTACAGTCTAAAGAATAAGCGATTGCCAGAGATCTTATTTTGAAACCACCCACACAGAGAATCCATACATTGCACCCAACACTTGACTCTGTTGACAATATGCTGACTCTGAAGAACACATACGAGACCTCATTTCTGGAAGGCAGCCCAGAGATCGCAAGTTCTCATGTCTTTCATTGGAGATGAAAAGCAAGGCTGGTAACAAGATTTCTGATAATTTGTTAAAAATCACTATTTCTAAAACATCTTCCAACCAATGTGCAGCAGATTCTTATTATCTGTAATGACAAGTAAAAAAGTTAGCTGAAATGGCAGATGGAATTATGGCAGCTGCTTATCATACGTCATCTATTCAAATAGTTGAAACAACAGACACAGAGCTGAAAATTATTCTCATGAATATTTTGTCAAACCTGTTTCACCTGGAACTGTGTGAACATTCAAACTTTTGTAAACATTTCCGTCACTGCAATTAGTAGAGATTTCAGGTACCATGAACACTGCTGGTACCATCGAGGCTTCAAGAGGTATGCAAAAATGTGTACTAAGCAACGTTTCTTTCAACTGGAAAACTAGAACCACCATCAATCAAACTTAAGGGTGATGGCAAGATAAAGATTAATTGATTGCATTTTTGTGATATATTGACTAATTCAAGATATCTGACTGTTACCAGAGCAAATGTCTCAGTAATTTCCTATTCAGCAACATCCAAGCAATGCAGACTATTTTCCTTCCAGTTGTTTGTGGCAAATGGAACCACAATTGTGACAATTAGGCAACAACTGTTATCACTTAATATTGGCCTATGAAGAGTTACAGTGGCCTTTATCATCGTCAATGTATTACAGCCAATATTTGGAGAAGATTTTTTTATACCATTATGGACTACTAGTTGATATTTGTCAAGAATGACTGGTAGATTCTGTACTGAACTTGCAGTCTCAATGAGTAATACAGCAAGGGAAACATTTTTCAGCTGAGAAAGTTTATGATGATACAGGGTTTCACTAGCTGCTTGCTGAATTCTCAGCTCCTGCTAAGGTTGTTTCAACCCCAGGGCAAGTAAAACATTAAGTAATGCACACAATTATAACTAGGGGACCAGTTTTCTTTAAGACAAGGCGCTTGGCTCCAGACAAGCTTAAGGTAACCAAGCAAGAATTCCAGTATCTTATTTACGCAAGAACTTGCAGGCCGTCAAATAGCTGTTAAGCATCACCACTTCAGGTGCAGAAAAAGAACGGAGATTGGCATCCTTGCAGAGATTATAGGAAGCTCAATAGTGTTACAGTTCCAGATCAATATCCATGATAGTGTGAGCCCTTTTCAAATTCAATTTACAATTTCATTATGTGATAAATTTTTTAAATGTATAAAATGACTTTACTTTATAGCTCAATAGAGTGTTATTAATTTTACTTTCAAACTTGACATTGATTATATTGAAAACACATTAACATAACAAATTCAGATAATTTTATATAAAAAGTCAATAAAAATATATTATATACTATTAAGTTTGAGCACATAGTATATTATAATAATTTGAAGCAGAGTAACATAAAATTCATTTTAATAAGAAAGAATGAAAACTTTTTAATATTACATTTAAAAAAATTTTATTACATAAAATTATAAAATTTATTTTAGAAAACATACATTCATAATTTTGAGTTGCCTAATGATTATATATATATTTTTTAATTAAATGATTTTAAAGTTGTGTACTTTCTCTAAAATATTTTGCAAAGAAAATATATATTTAAATGTTTTAAGAACATATTATTTTAATTATCGACTACTAAAGAATATCAATTAAAATTATATTTGAACTAATAACAAAAGTTGAAGTATTACAGTAAAATTCTATTTTATATTTAACTAAACTGAATAAAGAAGAATTGATGAAAAATGTATAAAAAGGTATTTATCTAAAAACATAAAATTTAGCATGTACAATTTTACTGTTATTAACTATATTTTAAGTTTCCACAATAATTACTTTCCAATACTACTTGAAAAGTCTTTTATTTTTAATTATTTTTCTCTGAATTATTGTGAAATTTAAGCTCAACATAAGGAAAGTAATAAATTGAAAAACAAATTCTTAAACTTAATTACTTTTATATAAAGTTTTTGTAGCATAATAAATAATTTGCAAATTTAGATTAAGTGAGTTTGTATAAAACATGGAAAGATTTTACATAAAAATAGGAAAAGTTTTGAAAAGAGAAGTATCAAGTTTTTTAATGCTTATCTATGATTCTTATGAATTCAATAATTAATATGAGAAACATTTTAATTAATATGAAATAGAAGTTGAAAATATTTTTATTATGTACATACTTGATGAACTAATCCTTCTAAAGCATCTAAATCATCTAGAAGTTCAAATGTAGCTAAGTTGGGTTTAGTTAAATTATTTTGGATTTTAGCAATAACTTCTTGGAGCTGCAAAGCATTCACTCTTAGTTCCACTTTTGAAATAAAAGATCGCCTATATTCCAACTTTCCATCTTTAGACTGAAACAAAAAGTATTATTTTAAATAAATAGATATTTTATGTAATATTTTGCAAAAATAAGTGAATTTAGAGTTTCAAAACTATTAAGTAAATAGCTGGTCAAATATAGAAGATACAAAAATAATGAATAAAATGCTATAAGGATTTTTTATGATAAAAATATATTAAGAATAAATTTTAATTTAATTTTATAAAACACAGTCATTGAATTTTCACAAAAATATGAAAATGAATTTTCTGACCAAGACAGGATTTTATAAACTTCTTTGGAATTAACTATATCAATGGAATCCATGTTGTTTAATTTTCTCTTAATTGTTTTCAGTTCCAGAAATAACAAAATGTAATTATTATGAATATTAGTATAGTTATGTCCAAAGAATTACAGATTAATATAATTAACAAAAATGAGCAATACATAATTAAATGACTAATAATAGCAAAAAATAAGAAAAGCTCAGAAAAATGTGGATATCTAATTAAATTTGTAATTAAATATCCACATTTTTCTGAAAATTTATTTGATTGCACAATTTTTTATATTTTTTTAATGTTAATTAGCATTAAGCATTAAAAAATTATAAAAAAATTGAAAAATTTTACAAATCACATAATTTTATTTGCATCTTTTTAATTTATAGAATCTTTTTATGGTTTTAGAGAGCAATCTTTTATATAAAATTATTGTTTTTTATTTTCTTCATTCTTAAGTTTTACAAAGTACTTTTTTAAAATATCTTTTATAAAACATAAGAGAATTTCTGATGTACATTAACTCCTATTTCACAGGAAATCAGTGTATAAATTCCAATTATCAAATTTCATGAAATATTTTTTCTAAGAAATAGTATATATTTTCTTCAGGTACATTTTTATTAGTGAATTTATTCCCTGAGGAATCCTTTTTAACAGCTATATTGCTATATGGAAATATGAAGCATGATTTTACAAAATGCAAAGTATCACAACAATCATTGGTCGGTAAAAGGAATAGAGAAATAAGACAAATTTTTCTTTTTCAAGAATTTTTAAGACAGTTTTTCTACGGTAGATACATATAATTAATATGCTATTTTTAGTTCTTGTGCAGTTTTTCCAAAAGTAAAATACAATGTAAAGAGCACTTATATAATCAAATATTAAACTTTATTCTTCTTGATATGGCAGATACAAACTAATAGCCAGATATGACATTGACAAACACAAATATATTTTCAAACTTCACCTAAAACTTCAACCCTGTTACCTTTAAAAAATTGTTTACAGGAAATTCATTTCAAATTTAAAGATTTAAACTTCATTTGCATTTATTTAATTTAATTCTAGAGAGTGTTTTGGTCTGGAACCAAATGTTAATTACTTTTTAACCTTATTACACAATTAAATAGTTTGAATTAACCATACATACAGTGGAGTTAATAATTACCTTTTATTCATCATACTTTTGATGCATGTAAGTTTTTTATTCAATTCACACTATCATTTCAAGGATACTTCTGTTTGAATAATTTTAAAAATATTTATTAGGATACATGCTGATGCGAAAAAAAAATTCCTGGGGATTCCTAACTTCAAAAGTACTAAAATATAAAATAGAAATGAAGAATACATCTTTTCTGCTTTACAGAGGTAGTAATTTGGTTTTTTTTTTGTTGCTCAATAATCAGTTTTTGCCTATGAGGGTTAATTAGTGCATACAGAGGCAGCAGAATATTGTAGAATATGACTCTTAAATCCTACAAGGGACCTATTTGAAAAGCAGTGAAAAATTAATTTGTTTCAATGGATGATAGCTCTCTATCATGTGGGATGGCATCTATCAATAATTATTCAAAGGGTATTCATTATATACCCAGTGAAATTTCCAGATATCAATCCTATATGAAACATTGGGGAATGCTCAAGAGAAAGTTACTATATTTTGACTACTAGGGATTGTCAAATGTTAAAATTGGTACTTCAGAAGAATTATTAACATATATATTATATATCATTAACAGTATGAGAGCTGTTTGTAATATTTGTATAGCTATACAAAGTGAATACATGTCTTAGAATTGAAATAATAAAAAAATTCTGTGATGCATTCTATTTTGTCTCAGATTTGCATATTAGCTTATAATAAATTCGAGTGCAATTTTTTTTTGTTACTATATTTTATTCTGGGTATTAGGATACCAAATTTTCCACGATTAAACACATTTTTTGTCAATCTGCTTTTTTTTTTATTATGTTTGTAATCTTAATTTTGAGCATTAACATTCAAATTCATATCTAAGAGTTTCTTACTTCATGTCAAATACATGAATTAATATGGTAATAAAAATTAGTTTTCTTTTATGGATCTATTTTAAATGCAATGATAAATGTCTCAAATAGTTATTTTATAGGACATATTACAAAGAATAATATTTAGATGCTATTAAATGTTGAAGAATTAATTTATAAAGAAATTTTTTTAACTTTTTATAATCTATCATTAGATTTTATTTATGAATAATTTTAAATGTGCAGAAAACTGAAATTTGATGTCTTTTAAATAACAACATTTTATAAAAATACTTGTTTTATTTTATCATTTAAACTAACTAAATAAGAGCACTTGTTTTATATTTTATCTTTACAGAAGTTATAAAAAAATATTTATTCATCATACTTGTAAAAAAAAGGAAAAATAGAGTTCTTATAAGTAAAAACTAGAGATTTGTGGTACATTACTAAGAAGACACATATAAGTTACAGAAAATTTTTGTATGGAACATTTCAGTTTCATCATAAACAATTGAACAATGTCTTATTCATTTCAAAAGTCCAAATTTTATTTGAGTAAGATAGTTGGTAAAATTTTGTGTAAAAGATGAATTATTATATAGTATTAAATGTGAGTTAACATATTTTCTAGCATGTTAAATAAATGAATAATTATATATTTAATATATGATTTGTAAAACCATTTAGAAAATCATATAATAAGTGAGGAAAATAAGCAAATCAAATAAATTATAAAAGTGCACAAATGTTCTAAGCACTTAATCATCTGTAGGAAGATGATCCATTATGCAGATAATCTAAATATGAAAAAAAATTGTTTTTTTCACTTTAAGGAATAATTTTAAGTTTGAGAAATGTTAAAATCAATTGCAAATAGAAGACACATAACATTTTCCTGAAGCATACGATAAAATGTATTTTTATAAGTTTTTTTTTTATTTCACTAAATCCATTTTTAATGAAAAATAAAAATTTAAAATTATGAATTTTAAAACAAAACTTTTTTTAAAAAATAAAAATTGATATGAAAATAATGATAACCTTCACTATCGACCCTTTTGAGCGTGAAATATTTTTTACCAAATCTTCTATGGATTTAAGTTTTCTTAAAGGAATATCTGACTCATCTTGAATATTCTTATCATCATCTATGAAAATAAAAAAGTAATCAAAAGTAAAACAAAATACATTCATTTTGCAAGAAATTTTTCATAAATTAAAAAATAAATTTGCAATAACTTTTAATTAGTATACAACTTGATTGCAATATAATTAATAAGTTAAGGCAATTAATTATTTTTAATATTATTCATATATTTTACAGTACAGCAATTATAGTCAAAGTAAAATAATACTTTTCTCAGAACCTACTGAAAAAATGAGTAAAATACATTTTTACAACAAAATATGCTTAAAAAACTGAAAAAGAAATTTTATTATTTAAACTAATTTTATTCTACACATAACTAGCCATAACAACTTGTATTTCTTCTTCATGAAAACATTATAATTGTGTAAAATAAATTATACTTTAAAGTTGACTTAATTGAAGAAAGGAGTAATTAGCATACAAATGACGAATATTGAGTGAGTATATTTGTATATGAGTAGAATAATTAATAATCACACCATGATAAAAAAAAATGTTTTTATTTTGTGAGTTACAATGATGATAATAGTGAGCAAATATAGAGTCTTTGAAAGTAGAGAGAATGAGTGCATGATATATACCTTTCTTATATATATATAGTGTTTCTCATTTAATTAAGAGGGGGTATAGAAATTTAGAATTAAAAAATATTATAAATATTGATACATGTGGAAAGTTCAGGAGAAATTTAATTAATTTAAAAAAACAAAAATATAAATAAATGTCTGATTTTTTTATGCAAGACTTCAAAATCATTGTATGGTTAGAGTGAATTTTCAGAGGAATAAAATTATTATTAATAATAATTTGAATTTTTAAGATTTTATGTGTTACAATTTCACCTACTCAAAAATGAATTTGAAGAAATAAAACAAAGAAAAAATTGTGATTTAAAGGAAATGAAACAATTTTAGTAAAATTCTACAAGAAATGTTTTTTAATATCTGTGATTAAAATTCCATAGTACTGATTTCATTCAAGTTCTATTTATATCTAGAATATAATATGTGTGCACAACTGAAAAGGTTTAATAATGATGGGATTAAAGAAAATGTTATCAATGAATAATTATTAAAATGTTTGATATCTAAATGTAAGGTACAGAGTTATTCTAATCATCTAATTTCCTATAAATTAGTTTTTAGGTTTTTATTTTCATGAATAATTCATATAATGAGTCTCGGTCACCATTAAAATTTTATAAGACTCCTCTGCTAAGTCTTACCTTGATCTTATCTAATGACTTTTGCTCAACATCTACAAAAAAGGTTTGACTAAAATTTTTAATATGGTGAAATATATTTGAAATGCTTTGTTATATATACTGTAAAAATAAAAATATACAGCTTGTCTAAATAATTTAACAGTTATTTCAATTACAAACAATGTAAAGAACATAAAGTTTTTGTATAACACATCGTTGAATCAGAGATGAAAAGTTTAAAAATACAAGGTGCTTCCTTATTACAAATTGACTTATTACAATATAACTTCCTTATTACAAATTGCAAAACATAAAAATTAGTAAAGATAATGAGGTGAGTACGGTCTTGCTTGAGAGTAAAGATTATAAAGTTGTGTGACATTGTGATTTAACCACCATCACATGTTATTTCTGTATGAAAACATGCAGAGTGTAAATACAGTAGAAATAGGTAGATTTATGCAGAAATAATTTATATAAAAGGAATCTAACACGCACATCTTATACAGGGAAATTCATTTTTAAAATGAAATTAAAAAAATTAAAAAAAAAAAAAAATTAAAAAATTAAAATGAAATTCTATTATATTCATTTTTAAAATGAAAGCTAGACAAAAGATATTAATAAAAACATCAACCAAGTTGGCTGTTTACCTGCTGCACACATTTTTTGAGACATACAGATAAATACACCATATATTATTTTTATACATGTTCATGATTAAAGTTAAATTTAGCACTATTATAAAAATAAAATACACACGGGTCTTATAATAATGCAACTGAAGTTTTATTCAATTGCCAGCATCTTGGAGTAATGAATACAGTGTATTTGTCATAGAGGCTTACTTTTCAAATGATAGTTAGGTTATTTCAACCCAGCATGCTTTCTGAAATTGCTTCAATATTATACATTTGGGAGTTGTCCCAGACAGAATATTTTTTCTTTTATGAATAACAATGTTCAGGGAAACTGGTAGTGGATACAAAAAAAGAGAGGTGGAGATATATGTCCTATCGAATCCACATCAAACATTAATATTTATGATGGGGATTGTACCCACACATTCTTTAACTGAAAATCTGAAAACTAATTATTCAGCTAACAACTAATCTTAGCTGAGCTGGATGTACTTTGAAATAAAAATCTCAATCAAATTAATTTTAAAATGCAAAATTGACCAAAGAGTGTAATATGTAAAATTGACCAAAGACTAAAGAGATTAGCATAAGAGTTTCTAAAATTTTTGGTTTAGTTTATTTTGTGATTCTTTAATCACAAAATAAACTAAACCAAAAATTTTTTTAAAAAATTGAGAACTGGCAAATTATTAACTTATTTTCTAGCAATAATGCAGAAATAAAATTTGATGATTCTAAACACGGAAATAATTTTAAACTAAAGAATAATTTACCAAAAAATAAAACATACACCTGGCAATTATTATTAGAATTATATACTGATTTTCAATTCACACAATTTCAAAGTAAAAACACTTTAATAAGCAGATGTTGAAACATCCTGTTTATTATTTGAATCAATCAATAAATTCCTCACCCAAATGATCAAAATATTCAAGCTCTGAGAGATTTCTTCATTTATCAATTCAGTGATAAATTTAAGATAGTTACAGATTCTGATCTAGAATTTAAGATAGTTACAGATTCTGAAAGAGTAACTCAAAGTATGAGAGATAGTCATGATCTTGGTTATGACATTGTTTATGGAATCAAGTAAACAAAAACCACATGTTAATAACCTCAGCTATAAGATAATTTATGTTAATACTTAGCTTTTAGAAATAACTTTGCAAAATTAAAAAAACCAAATCTAAAGGTAATCACATGAAACATTTAAAACTTTACTCCAAATGAGCAATAAAAAGAGACACAATATCAAAAGTAACATTAATTATAAAAATGATGACTATCTACTAATTGTTTCAAAAGTATGGGAAAAGATATTATAAGACACACTCAAAATATTGGACACAAAAAAAAAAAAAAAAAAAAAAAAAAAAAACTCACATCGTAGAATTAGTTCTGCAGAACAAGCTGAATTAGCTCTAGAATGCAAGTTTCCTGCTTCTAAATTTCATTCTAGAGTTAGAAGTGTTGTAATCAATGTTTGGTATGAGGTGAGATTTTAAGGCCTCTCTATTTCCAATAAAACTTTAGCAAGAGCTAATTAAAAATCTCTGGAGAAATAGTACAAAAGCATAAGAGTATCTAAACAGGGCTTCTCCTTACATGAAAGAGAATGAATCTGAGGAAAGATAAAAACAGGATGAGCAGGAAGATGTTGCTACTCCTTAAGTACCTAATAAGACTTACCCATTTATTTAAAAACATTTCCTAAACCTTAAGTTTTATATCTTGTAAATATTTTCCAATTTTTAAATTAATTAATTATATATATTATTGCATAAAATACTTTTGATTTTAATTTAGCTTTTCAAAAGTCAAGATCATTATACAATTTCCAAAAATATTTACTTTTGTTACAAGTTCCTGTGAATATAAATCATCATCATCAGAAGTTTAATCATTATTACTTGGTTTTGAGGCTATATCAAAATTTCCCTATGTGAATAAACAAGGAAAATAAAAAATAAAACACTTACTTAGAGCTACCATACCCCTGTTTTGTCCACTGCACTTACAAATGAATGAAATTACTATGATAATGTTCACTGGAGATATTCTTATTAAGTTCATGATCTAAACAAGAATTAGAGAAAATTATTCATCTATATATATATTTTAAAAATTAATCCAACTATTTAAAAATAATCATTCATAACAACAATTATTAAACAACCATGTAAAGGATTATTTAAATAAATTGTACAAAAACTACATAAAAAAATCGTTCTGACTGACATGGAGAAAAAAGTTCATTTTAAAATGCTTTTGCTCCTATTATTTGTCACAGTAAAATTAATTTAAAATATTTTTCTATTTTAAGAAACTTAGAATATTAAAGAAAAATGTGTTTAAAAAAACACTTTGTATGCAGTGAGTGTCTTTTAAGTGTATTAAAGAGAAATAATAAGGGAATAAAAAATTCACCAAGTTTATGATGAACACTAAATAAATCTTCATTTTCAAATAAATGTATTTGAATATGCATAAAATTTAAAAAATATATCATTAAAGAATTGAAATAAAAACCTAATACACCAATTTAAATGAAAAGAATACTGTTTTAAAATCAGATTTTAATATTTTCCAGCCTAAAATTAAAATGGAAGAGTACAATATAACTAGAATAATATTATCAAAAATTGTATTAAGGGGGAAAAGTAAAAAAAAAAATGATTAATGTGGATTTTTGATGAATATATCAAATTGCATTCTATTTCAATCATCTTTCATATTGGAAAAATCATAAACCTAATAACAAAATTTTTTTAATTGATTTTTTATGAGAAAAGCTTATTATTACAATTAATTATTTTATTCAAAAGGAAATTTATACTTTTGACAATTAAATGTTATATTATTATTATAAGCTTATCTAAAACAATTGTTTAATTATAAAATAAACTATTGTAAAAGAATTTATTTATTTGTATAGTTGATATAAAAAGTTTTATGAAACTATATTTTTAAGTAGATGAGTTATGGGGATAATGGGAACAAAAATATTCTAATTTTTAAAGAGGTTTAATGTTAATTTTTTTGTTTACTTTTAATATAATTAATAAAAGAAAAAAATTTTACAGGAAAAAAAAAAAGACTCTTTTTCTCTTTTTAAGTAGATAAGATTTTTATAATTTTATAGCTTTCACTTCTGATTTCAAGCTTTAACCAAAGAAAATAATCAATATCATAATAATAAATTAACGTTTTTTACAAAATAAAAATTATTTGTTGAAACTGAAAATTCTTAGAATTATTTACAATATTCTTAGCAAATATATGGGATTTTTATTCCATAAGCATTGCATTCATTTATATTAAAAAGATGTATATTGGACCAGAAATTCATAAACTAAAT
>JAPDSC010068820.1:51857-62780 GCA_026290005.1 Latrodectus geometricus
ATATATATGTATATATATATATATATATATATATATATATATATATATATATATATATACATATTTAAATTGGAAGCAAGGAACTGATAAATTACTCATCCAACTGAATGAAGGAGTTATGTTAAGCATAAATTACTGTTTTTGAGATTAAAATCTGGCACTGCAATAATTCTTACCGCAGAAAGTTACCATGAAATATAATGGTAATTTTTTGTGATTTCTACCTCAAAACAGTGCATTAGACAGTTGAAATCTAAAATTTTTTGTATTTCAAGAATATGAATTCAATGCTCTGTCGGTAAATTGAAGATTTGTTTGAATGAATTGAAAACTGCCTGCCATTCAGCCGGCCGACTATTTGAACACAGCCAACTATTTCAGAACTATGAAAATTAGCAGAAGACGCAGTCAACATCTGATAAGATACATTTCACATCATTCTAAGCTAGATAGTTGAGGAAAGTTTGATCTTTTTGAAATTTTAACATGAATATATCCTCTCATTATGACTGTTGCCTATTGGGAGCACTGAACTGTTATATACAGCTCAGTGGTAATGTCACAGTTGAGATTCTAGGGAGTGTTGGTGGTAGGGAATGCCCATCAATTCAGTGGTTATGGCTTAATACTTTTTACTTCTAGAGTTGTCACCAATCAGACAACGAACATACATAATAACGCAGATAATAGTGACAGTTCTGAAGAGAAAACTTGCTGGTAACAGCATAGCATCATGGCTTCAAAACAACTTTAATGTAGATTTTAAGCACAAACCTCTTAAATTTGAATATAATCATGGATGAGTATAACCAGGGGAAGATTGGGTATCATCTCCATAAATCATACGATAAAGTAAAAGAACGTGAATGATAGTGATATGATGTCAAGAATGGGCGAGAAGAATATAATGATTTAAAATTTTTAAGAAAGTTTGATATGGCAGAAAATTTTTATGCAACAGAGTAAATTTGTTTGTTTGTTTTTTGTTGAAATGTATATATAATTATATATAATGATTTTAAATTTAAAGGAAAAGAAAATTTGTCAATAAAACTTATGAAGTTTCTTATGGATGTTGATATAATTCTTTAAAATAATTATTAGTCACTTACATTATTTCTACCTAATTGTTAATTAAATTTTATACAGTTTATGTATATCTCAGTTACTTTAAATTCATTACTTAGATAAAGAATTATCTTGAATTATAAGATTGAAAACTCTTTCAATTAAAGATAATTCTTTAATTAAAAGATTTTTAAACTTTCATTAAATAGCAATTATTTCAATGAAAGTTGGAAAAGCTTTTAATTAAAGAATTGCGCTAGCAGTGAAATTCTTTTTTATAACCAGAACAAAGTCACCGTGATATTCTCTCACTATTTTAAGAATTAGTAATCAATGTTCAGAGCGATGCTCAAAATCAAGATTTCAATCCAAGAATGTGTTTATTACATTATCTTCTACATAACAGAAATGGTTATGTACCAAGTGAATACCTGGGGTCATATCTGGTACATACCTGGGGTTCTTCGTACTACTCTCTGCTCAACTGGTATATCACGTTCTCTATGCGAGCGTTCTCTCTCTTAAGAAGAAAAGGGAGCCGGAAGCGCATTTCCTGTCTACATTCCTCAGAGCGTGGGAATTTATTTCACCCTGTCCAGATGAGCTGAGAAGGGGAAATGCAATTTCCTTTATTAATTAAAGATGTAAGAAAGGGATCACTACACTATTATAAACAAATGCTCCTAAAGTTTGTGAAAATTGTGAAAGCTTGTATATACTATTTTATGTTTACATGATTATGATTGTATTTCTGTACAGTATGAAAGAAGTTAGCTCGAATGTGTAGTGGTAGCGTTTCGCTCTCCCAAGCCATAGGTCCGAGTATAGATTCTTGGGCTTAGCAAGGTCGACTCAGCCTTTTATCCTTTTAATAGTTAAATAAAACTGAGTACCAAGCACGCTTCAGAACTAAACACTGAGGATTTTTCATTAGACTGACCACTTAACTGAGACATGCCTTGAACTCTAGGGCCTTCATCCAAGAAGACACGCATGGGTACTGCAAGTCTTGACCATCCAATGGGCTATCATGCCACTAAACTCAGTTTTTTTTTTTTTTTTTAGTTTATGAAAGAAGTTAGTAAATTTTCATTGAAGTACTTTATCGTCACTTCCTTATTTTATTGTTTTCCAAAGAAGATTCATGCCGAAAAATATCATTTGTACGCATAGTTTAAAAAAATTTAAGTTTTTCTGCGCACGCAGAAACCTCTGAATGTATTGAGAGCTTGAAATTCTATCCACTTGAAATTCTTTCTATTCGTCATTTTCAGGAGATTATTAGTTCAGATTTGAGAAAGGAAGTCAATAACAATTTTTGTGAATCTCAAAAATTCGTTATAACTGGGGTTTGCTTGGTGAAAGGGAAATATGCTTCGATTAAGTTCCGAAAATTTTAATATATAATAAAAATTTAGAAACAATTACAGCCTGAAATCTATATTGATAACTTGGGAGAACTTGAAATCACATATATGTATAACAAAACGATATTTTTAATGCAATAATTATTGAATAAACAAGCTGATAACTGTTTTTGTGTATGATTCTTTTCTGATCTCAAAGTTATCCAGTATGCTCACACTTTAACTTAAAATGTGTATAAATAAAAATGAATAATTTACGTTTTTATGTATATCAGAGTAACCAATTATCATAATATACTTAGCTTTTATACATACAACAATATCAACAATTTATGAAGACTTTATAATTTGTTGCTCACTATCATAACAATATGTTTCATTAATAATTTGAAAACATACAACAAATATGTAGATAAATATATTTTATAACTTGAATGTAAATTCAAAATAAAATCATTTGTAAAATTTATAAAATTCAAAATTTTTTTTTACTTCAACTGAATTTTAATGTAATTAAAAAATCCTAGAGGTAGGTCTTCTGAAAATTATGGTACTACTCAAAAGCATTTGGGAGTATTTTTTATTTTTTAAAATATAAAAATTATTTAAATTTCTAAAGTGTGCCTTTATTCACAGTATTTTTTATTTGATTTACTGAATAAACTAAAATAAAAAAATGTTTGTTAAATTTATGAAAATTGAACTCAGGAAATAAATATATTTTCATTGGCTTAAAATTTAAATGACGTGAAATTGATTTGTTTCAGCTACATCACACGTTGCCATATTGGTGATAAAAACCTTCAAAATCTACCATGGATATTTCATGGTAAATTTTATCGCGGATCCAAACCACTAAACATAGCTGAAATATGCGTAATTTTGAATCATGTGAACTGACTGATTAATATCTGAGGTGCTGTCTTTTATACTATGCCAATAATAAATATTAGATTTTATGAAACCGGTATAAGTCACATTTCAGCAGAATAGGATGATAAACCTGTGAAGAAATGAATGAAACTTAGAAAAAAATTGGATTCGTTTCGGCTATCATTATGTATTACATGATTTTTATTTCGCGCGTTTTTATATTTATCACTTGTGATTAAAGATTATTTTTATCGTTGAAAAATAATATTAAATCGTAGAAAGTTGATGTCCAAAATTTGAGAGCAATTGGGCACATTACTTGATTTTAAATTGAATTTGTGAATTATTATTTTATAGATGAATGTTTTGTCAGATTATAGAAATTCATTTATTTTAAAAATTGTGATGATTAAATCCTTTAATGCCATTACTATGTAATATTAATAATTTAATTATACAATAATAGTTTACCTTATAAACAATAAATATAAATTAATATGAAATCAAGAATATCAAAAGAAAACATTATTTTTTATGGAAATTCTTCCATTTTTTATATCACATAGAGTAAGCAAAATAATAATGCTGTTTAATAATTATTGCTTAGAGCTGAACAAAAGTAAATGTATGACATTTCACAGACATTAACAAGATTACTTTAAATTATCAAACAAAGAAAAGGGAAGTTAATATTGTGGAAATACAATTTTTTTTTTTTTTTTTTTTTTTTTTTTTTTTTTTTACAATTCCGAATATGTAGTTAAAATGATGGAAAAATACATAAATTGTGTCTTTTGAGTTGAAATTTTCGTTTTTAAAAATCCGTTAGAAGATAATGGATTTATGGCTCTGAAAACTGCCTTAAAAGAATAATTTATATTACTACTGGAAGTCTAACATGAGATTTTCTTTTTCTATAAATATTATTTTAGAAATACTCTGAAATAGAAGGAATCAATATTAAAAAATGAAAAATGGATTACTTAAATTGCAATATCATTTATTTAAATTAAAACTTTATCAATGTTGCTCAAAAATTATGCAGAGTTTGAAAAACTGCAATAATGAAAAACAATTAAAGAAGACACTAAAAAAAAAAAAATCACAAATTATTTTTGCATCATCCAAAATAAACATAAAATATATCTTTAAATTAATGATTTTTAAAAATTTTTTTAAATTATTTAAATAAAGCAATATGCATTTCTGTATTTTAAATTTATGCTGTAGTGTGTCATCAAATTGTTTCAAAATATCCTTTTTAAAAATAAACCAAAGTTATTCAGTAAAGAACAAAGCATTACAAAATTTTCAATACCTGAAAACTGGTGAATTTGCTAATGAAGCATGATACAATCTAATATATTTATGATATTATGACGTCTAGAGATTTTAATATTTGTAATTTATTTAGAATATTATTGATTTTAATATTTGTATTCAAATCAATAAATTATTATTGATTTTAATTTTTGTATTAATTTAGTAAATTGATGATTTAACTAAATTAGTATATGACGTTATACTAATTTAGTTAAATCATCAATTTTTATTGCATAAGTTAAGATTTCACATAAATTAATATTGATGAACTTAAGTTAATATTAAAGTTTTGAGTCGACAAGATTAATAAAAGATAGCTCAAAAACTTGAATTATTTGAGTATCAGTGTTTGATCTAGTGATTTAAAATACCATCTAATTATTAATATACATTTATGTAAACATTTGTTTGTAAAGATTATGGTAGTGCTTAAATTACCACATTATTTTTCAAAAGAAATGTTCTTTACGCAATCTTATTTGTATAACTTTTTTGCTTCATTGTTAAAGTAGTGTTATATTATCAGCGAGCAATAATATTTTTAGAAGGCATATAGATAGATATGTATGTATATATAAATTGCGTAAAACTGAATTTTTCTTCTAAATTTTATGAACTATAAAATAGTATGCAAAAATTTGTGGCATAATATTTCTAGTTTCTTTTTAAATTTTTTGCATATTATAGTTTTATTATATTTAATAAAATGATAAATTAAATTAAATTCTAGACCCATTTTATTCATAAGATTATTATGTTCCACTAAAAAGTCCCACTATAAAATTAAGTAACAAATAATAATATTCGATTTACGGCAACATTGAAAATCAAATTCAATTTAAACAAAAAAGTTTTATACCATCCTTTGAACAAATAAGAAAATGTACGCCTTCGTACGCTTACTTATTATACATTTAAAAAAGTATATATATTTTATTAAAAGCAAGTTTTTATTTCCCTAAAAACCCGATGCATTTTAATGATAAATTTTTATATTACAAAAGATAATATATTGAAATGTTAAAATTATATATTACAGAAATTAGAATAAGAAAAAAAAATTATTTATTGAAATGAAAATATTTTTTTCAATGAATGATTGGCTTTCCTGATATATGTATAAAAGTATATAGTGTTTGTACAAATTTCATCTCACTTAAAAAGTCTTATAAATAAAATAAATTTTAAGAAAAGTTATTAAAATTACAATAATAAAATTAGAAAATTCAAACAAATTTAGAAGCGAAAAATAAATTCTAACTAAAGAAATTAATTATTTATTTATTTCAAATACTTTAAAAATCTCTATGACAAAATTAAATCCCCCTTTTTGGCACAAAAGGCGGAATTGATGAAATCTTGTATAGTGGGGCTCCTCGCTGACATATTATCATAAAACCATGTGCCTCTAAAGTAGTTGGATCAATATAATTGAGAAACAAAGCTTAAGCAGAAGATCTCCAGGCTTGCCATGCCCCCTCTAGAGGAATCATGTCACATCGAAGACATTGTGACCATGCCATATTTAATGTGTTCTAGTCACTACTAGTGAACACGATGGAACTCCATCTGGACGATAATAAAAAATTTTATCATCAATAAATTAAAATATGTTTACTACAGTTTCACTTACATTATTTCAGAGCAATAAGATAAACAAATAAATTTCAAGAATAACAATGAAATATATAAGATATTTTAAATATGATCAGGTTGTTTAGTTAATTCTATAGGATTGTTTGAGTAAAGCTTGAAAGGAAATTTTTGATTACAAAAAGACATATTGACATTTGGTAAATGTTATTCATTTAGAGATATACGAGAGAAAGAATATTTTCAGAATCTACATTGATATTAATAAGGTACTTTAGACATATTGTAGATGTGTTACCATCATAAAAGCTAAAGAAATATTAAAAAATTATATATATAGCTTATTTTTTTTCTAAAAGTATATAAAAAGTATATTTAAATTAATCTATGATTATTTTTCAAGTAATACTGTGTATTATAGTCAATAAAAAGTTTTAGTCTATGAAAAAATAAAGATTATATATAAAACATAAAGAAAAATAGGAGTACCTAAAGAATTAAAATGTAGCCTAATCAGTTACTTGTATCCCAATTCAGCAATCCTGAATAACAAAAGACTTCTTATACTGATTTCTCAACTCCAATTTTCGTTTTCACCTATCCGCTTCCTTACTGGCGATATGACCTTTCACAAGGTCTTTTCATGAAGAGTGAAATGATCTACCTCTTAATATAGGGACCTCATTAACAGTTAAATTTAAGGTAAAAATCGTGGAGTTAAGCTATTACTGACTGCTTTCAAAGGAAATGCTTTGTCCGCATCAATTTTATGGCCTTAAATTAACTTTAACCCATGTGGAATATCGATTTCACTTATTTAAATGAGCAAGAACAGGATGCGAGTGCAAGGAGTAGTAACTTTTTATGACAGAAACTTATCAAAATTCCTGATTTTTGAAATCTTAATATTAACTTGTTAATACATCGCTATAATAAAGTTGAAATTTTATTTGATATGAAAATTATGCATTATATCTTTTTCTTAATAACTATTTCTTAAATTTTATTCATCAAATATTTATTATATATCAGACTACCTTTGATGTAATGTTTTCAATTTTCATTTAAAAAAAATTTATAAATGTATGCATGTTAAGTAACTTTAAGATTCAATTATCATATGACATCGAAAGCTAAAAAATGCTTTGTTGTGTTAGATTAAAAAAAATCATATTGTATTAAAACACATTCTTTCTACATTTTGTACAATCTTTTTTTAAATTATCCTTTTAAATAAACATAAACAGGACATTTTCAATGTAGCATTTTGATATTTTTTCAACATCGAAAAAACAAATCTCTAATGAAACAAATTGGAGTGAGACTAAGGCTTTTATAAATGCCTAAAGATTTCAATATATTTTGCACCCATTTGTTGCATTTATTTGATATTAATCAAGGAAAAAATTCATAAACTTAATATTAACATAATATTTATATAAAAAATATAAGTAAAACTTAATATTTTTTATATAAATTAGGTAAATATTAAGTAAGATTAAATAATCAATGTTTCAGAAAAAATAGCCCTTAATTATGGACATTTAACAATATTATTAAGGGATTACATCATAGAAAAATTATTAGTGTTTTTTCAGAACATCTCATTCAAAAGGAAGAGAAAAGTTGGAAAATGCAGAAAATCCTGATTTCAAGGACATTCAATGAAACAGAAAAATAATTAACGGAGCTTCTAAGAATATTAGATTTTTTTGAAGACTCCAAAACTTGTCATTGAGCAAACATGTGAGTTTTCAGTCAAAATATTATTACATTTATGATACAATATTTAAATCTACAACTGTTCTGAATAAACTACTTTGAAAATAATCTTTTTTCGAAATTATTGTATCATATTCACAGAATCAATAAATCCTTTTGTTTCTTTTCAGATTTATATGTCATATAAAGACAATAAAATAAGGTCAAATTTAAAAATAGTGAAAATTATTAAAAAAAGCGAAATTTATCCTTGAAACCAATGATTTGCTGCAGGAAATACTTTTTTTAGGAAGGCTTTAGCAAAACTATAAATTCCTAAAAAGTTATAGAGACTTAATTAATCTTAGCCAATTTGAGAATCTTTTCCAAATTTGAGAAATATTATAAGATGCAATTTATTTAATTTAAATTTGTAACATTAAATTTTGCAATTTTGTTTCTATGTATTTTACTGTTTATTCATTTTTTGTAGTGTTTTCATAAAATGTAAAATAATATATATGAAGCAAAATAAAAAATAAATCTTCCTTAAACGACAATTATCAATGTTGACCTACACTAAGCGACACTGATGAATAACACTAAGACACAGTGGTCAGAAAATTATTCAAATTTCAGGGTTGATGCATCTCACTAAATTATATAAATGATAAGTAATTCGAAGTTTTTCAGAGCACATTAAATAAGATAGATGGGAAGGAACCTTCAGAATGAGAAATTTCCGTGTTTTTATTTCTGCTAAGGAAATCATAGTAGAAATTTTGTTGTCTCCGAGGGCAGGGTAATAAAAGAGAATATTAGAAAGCTGGCAACTTACAGAAGATAGGCCATTTTACGAGGCCATTTACGAGGGTGTGGCGACCGAAGAAGAGTAGAGTGTTCTCTATATAGATCACAGTTGACACACAAACCTGGATGCATCCACAGTACAGCGACTGCGGAAAAAATGGTTGGAACAAAAAATGTTGCAATGAGAGATACAGCGCAGTCAAAGTGACAACAGCGCACATAGACCGGTGCATCCGTCGACAAACATTGGTAAAACTCGTAAACCACTTCTACCTACCTTCTGCAGAATGTTCTTGACAACCTAGATATTCCCAGATAGACCAAATCCATTTTCCGGGGAAGGATTGGATGCTTGTAGCCTCCAGTCATGGCGTCCATTAAGAAGACTGCCCTTGATCCCATAGTATAGATATTAATGTTTGCAATAATGATTAGCAATAACACTGGGAACAATGAAATAGCAAAGATTATGTTCTTATATGAGCCACGCTTCTTTTTCTCTAATGATAGTCCCTGCGCTTGAATGTGGCATCGACGAGGGAACAGTTCTAATCTGGTAACAATCATGGAAAACTCATTTCGCGACACGTACTCTTTGTTTGGGGTGCAATTGCGTATTATATCAAGTCACCTCTTGTAGTATTTAGAGCAGTAATGCGATTACGGATGCGTAGGTGAGATGCTAGCGACACTCACACTCTTCTATCTTCAGGGATAGTAAAATGTGCTTCATCAATAAAACAACTTGCGACTGTACACTGTTTATATTAGCCAATGCACTAAATTAAGCAAATTCTTCCCGGTCTACCGTTCTCTCATGATATTTCACAAATCAAACGCATTTGGGATGTAATTAAATGCCATTTCCAAACACCACACCACGCGTTCAGAAAACGAGCTGTGGCTTATGATTAACAGAGAATGAGGAGTCAGTCAGAATAAAGTGAGTAGCCTAACAGCATAAGGCTGATGTAAGATATTTTTTTTAACATCCGCTGCATAAATTACCACCAGTGGAATATTTTATAGATAGTGGGCTGTATGTACCACTTCCAAGGGAGGAAACTCGGAAAATGTCAAAGATTCATTCAGACAGACGTGCATGCAAAAGACAGAAGAGTAGCATTTATCTCCTGTTTCACATTAATCAGTTTAATGTTAATTCATTATTTTCAGCTCACAAAATACGTGGAAATTAATTTATTATAAAAATGATTTATTTTAAATCCTATTTGAGAGTATTAATTGTTTCTGTCTTATAGCCAATACTTCATTCATTTCAAATATTCCTACAGAAAAATAATCTATTATTCTATAATTACTTGTCTATTTATATTAAAGTAATAAAAGTTTCTCAATATATATTTATATATATAAATACTATGAAATAACCTTTGAAGATAATTTTCCAACACTTTCTTAAGATTAACATAAAATGTCCTTTTCAAGCAAGCCTTGCTAAACAATTTCAACATATTTTTCTAGAGCTCTCAGAAGATCACAATGAATCATTTTCTCCGATAGTTATCTCTATTATGTATTAGTTTGGCTTAAGCTTTGATAAACAAATGAGTTGAAATTGGTCATTTTTAGTAAACTTTTCTGTCATTTGTCACGATTAATAACTCTGTAGTTTCATGGGAATTTGTTGACTTTACAAATTGAGAGATGGTAAAACGATATTGGTTTCTTGGATCTCCAGAATAAAAGTTCAAACTCCTGTAGGATAGGTATTCTGAAAAATTAGTATTACAGATTGATAGAGAATTGTAGAATATAATGAAACAAGAATGTTATGCTTTAGAGTTGCATTTTAAGATAAAAATGTAAGATGCAGAAAGAAATTTAAAATATTTATCATGTTTTAAATTTCAAAAATATTCTAGTGAATAATTTGTTCATTTGCATTAAAAATTATGAATGTCCAGGAAGTTAAGAATATTTATATTTATAGTTTTTATTTATTACTATTTATATTTATTGTCATCGTCATAATAACTGATTTAATATTCCTTAATACATAGATACATACACATACATACATACATACATACATACATACATACATACATACATACATACATACATACATATATATATATATATATATATATATATATATATATATATATATATATATATATGTATGTATGTATGTATGTATGTATGTATGTATGTATGTATGTAT
>JAPDSC010068820.1:89315-103159 GCA_026290005.1 Latrodectus geometricus
TTGGTTTTGTTCATATGTATGGCGACTAAATTCTCATCGAATATAGTTCTCCCTTTAAAGTTAGGTTTTGCTATAAGCTTTTCGGCTTTCTTGGGGTCGCACTGAAGTCTGATGTCGAGGCGTTTCCTGATGTTCTCCATCGTCTTCCCGAACACGGAGTTGTTCATGAGTTTGTAAAAGTCCTTTTCGAAATCATTAGTTGCCTTGGTTCTCATCTGAGTGTTTAGGTCTATATACTTCTGCAGCCAATTGGACTGGTTGAACTCCAACACTCTATGCACCTTTTCCAACTTTAGCCCCAGCTGCAAATACTGTTTTAGAACCCTGTAATGGAGGACGTAGCGCTCTTTATCATACAGCGTTGTTAACAGTTTAGACTGCTTCGAACCATCGGGTATTCTATTCTCAGGGGCTAATGGTAAATCTGAGTGGAGATTATGCAAGTGTTCAGGATATTGCAGATCACACTCTAGAATGTATCCTTTATCCGCATCATCTGCTATTTTGGTCACATCAATATCAGCATTTCCCCACTTGAAACCACCATATGGTAAGAATTGACTCATTGCCCAACCATATAGGTTATTAGCGTCGAGATACATTAGATAATTAGATCCTTTTGTTTTATCATAAACCTTCATATATTTATTATTAGCTCTCCCATATCTGTTACAGCACTGGGATACACCTCCTCTTGTGCCTTTTTCAAGCATAAGTACCATATCATAATTACTTAATAGCTCTAATTTTACTCGAGTGGACTTTAACATAGCGTCCCAAGAGAGTCCCGGTGCTGTATAGTACCATGCAGGATCCAGTTTGTAGGTTTTTATGCAGACATCCCTGAAATGTTCTATGATATCAGTCAAGATCAGCACATCAGTCTTCACGTATAAATCGGAATATTCACCCAATGTCTTAATGTTGAAGGCCTGCCATACCCTTTTGGCGTGCTCGTAGTCCTCATCCTTTATGTGTGACTCATTCAATTGGTTGTAAAAGACTTCCTGTGGAGGCAGCTTGGTTTCTTCGCATTTGTCCCACGAGTCCATATAATCGTATGGGTAGACGCCTTTTCGGGTGACGAAGTCTAGCTTGTCCTTGGGGAAGTACTTGGCTGTCTCCCTAAATTCCTTTACGTTTTTCACAAGACTGTCGAGGCTGCTGGCCATGAATCGAAATGAATCAATAAACCTCAATTTTATTCCAGGGACCTTGACTTTCTTCCCTTTATCAGTCTCCACCATTTCTGCTCCCACCTCCTTGCTGAATGAGATGTACTTTTCATCGGTGTTCGGTATAACGTCAATGTCTCCATTATCCCCTCCAAGTTCCTTTATGAACAGGTGTGCATCATATCCGGATAAATTATGGATGAAGACTGGGATAAAGGAAGGGTTTCGATACATTAAGTTGCACAAGTTATGCGCTGGACCTCTGTAGTTTGATTCGCATTTTGACGGGTCGAGCAAATGGTCATGATCTCTCACTTTTTCGTGGTCTGGATTTTCCCCGTTTGAATAGGGTGATGGCTCTGTTCGGATGTTCAACTCGCAGATATGACATACATCAGTTCTCTGAAAGTGCTCTTCATCTTCGACAGTCATCTTGATTGGCTGCTTCTCGTCATAAATTCCCTTTATCTTTAGAGCCTCTGTCTTTAATGTATCATAAAATACTTTAGTGGCATCGGGACCTCTGTAAACGATGGGTGCTTTATAGTCTCCATGTTTGTATTTGATGTAAAGGCAAAAACTCATAGGTTCATGCCTTTGGTATTTTTGCATGTACGATGCACTTTCATCAGGTACACAAGTATCCATCTTATTCGTTAAACACTCAAAATCTGCATTTATCGTGAAAGGTACTCGTAATGATTTATGATAATTTTTGAACTTTAAAGAATCACCTTCCTTAGGCATTGCTATTTTAACAGCCTGATTTTTCTTACAATCCTTTTCATGCCTTTGCAGATCTTCCTCAGAGCGATAAAATAGCAGGCACCTTTCACACGGGTATACTCTTTTCTCGTGTTTACTTAATTGAGCGCTGATTAATTTTGACATGTCTTTTATCCAGCAATAGTGGCTGTTGCCTTCTTCGTTTTTTACGTAGAGCAAATTGATATGTTTATCTGCTTTATTTCGAGTTATCCTCAAGGGGTATATGTCCTTATTTTTGGTCTTTTCTTCATATGAATATACGTTCACTGATACACTATTCATCTTTTCAAACCTTCCGAGTACCCTATCTTCCATTTTTACAGGAAATTCAATGCCTTCAAACTTTAGCTCATTCTCATATGGTTTATACTTGGTGACTCTTTGGGCATCTTTTCCCGCTGGGTGCAGGGCAGAGAGTATTGCCCACATGAAACACTTATTATCCTCATTCTGTACGTTTATGACTGCTTTCTTACTTTTAATCACTTTTGGTAGATCAATGTAGGATGATCCTCTCAGCGGGTTGTACTTATTGATCCTCACCTCAAGGCTTTTAATTCTGACAAGCTTCCAACCTGAACCCCTAGCAACAAACTCCTCCATTTCCGTCAATAACTTTTGAATAACCGATCTGTAAAAGGTCACCAAATCAGTTGATTCTAAGACGACCTCGTTTTCTGTTTTGAAGTTCTTCTCCATTTCTATCAGTGAGTCATCCTTCCCCTTTTCATAGTCGCAAAGGAACTGGAAATTGACCTTCAGACCATGCAGCCTCTTTAGATGTTTGGTGATGAGACCCCGGACTAGCGATGAAACATTGTTCAAAAAATCTGCGGGAAGCATCAGATTGTACTCGTTTTGGATGTCATACGTTTTCAACCGAGATTTATAAGCCGTCTCAACTTCATGGGAGGTATATAGCCTTCTCTCGCGCGTATCCTAAAACAGCTCTGAATCAAACCCGAAGTGGCGGTTGAATAGCACTCTTTCTATGTATGATATGATATCTACCTTCCTTCCTAACTTGGAATAGCCTGTAATGTCATGCGTTCGACAAAATTCCCGTAGTTGGGGGTGAGTCATGTGATGCAGTCTCTGCATGTTGTTGAAATCTTCTAAGTGATCCTCCTGACTAGTAGTTGCCTTCTTATGCTTATAGTTTTGATGAGCCTTAGTTTGCAAGTGCTTATTTATGCTAGACTCCTTATATAACTTACCACAGCACCTTATTTTAAGCTCCCTCTTCTTCCTCGGCTTGTTGAACAAGTCATTATGGAAACTGGAAAAGCCATTATGGTATTGAATGAGCTCAATCAGTTCCGACTTCTTCAGTTTCGAGTAACCTCGAATATTATTTTCCCGACAGTAGTCTTGCAACTGCCGAACGGTTTCCATCTTTATTATATCTTTATAAATTAAATGCATCTCTTTAAATGCTTAAAATATTGAGGGGGGTTCATTCACATGATGAAAAGTTGGATGGCTCGTCGGTCCTTGAAAGCTGAATTGATTTCTGTATTTTTTCTTATTTAAAGAGAAGACTTGTATTAATAAATGTCAGACGAAATGATGGAAATAATAAGATTCTTTGGTCTAGACAAATCAAAGACCATGGAAAATAAGACTCAAGAGTGTAAGCACAAATATATAACAAAAGATGATTATGAATTTTACGTCTGTATGACATGGCATGAAGAGCTGAGATACAATCCTCATAAACGTCCTCTAGATAGAAAGCAATTGTATTTGATGATGAAGATGCAACAGAGGAGTCAAAGCAGAGTGAAAAATCTTACTAAATGGTTAAATGGGATTAATATACCCTTAGAAGATGTGATCTTGGTTGAATTCTTAACATTTATCCATAAGTATGAAGAATTGTTTCCAGAGCGGAAAAACTTAATCAGCAAAGAATACATTTTATTTCATCTGTTGCGGAAAAGAGATTTTCAGGTACCGCTTAAGTTACCTAAAATGAAGAAAACACTTGAGCAGAATGAAGAAATCTGTCGAACCGTTTTCGAAGCTTTAAACTGGACCCCAATAAGTGATGGTTGATCAATTTTTAATAGCCATGACAGCTATTAAAAATAAATTTATAGAAGATCGTTTTTATGGATCCAACTGGTCTCAGGATAGCCTACCCATTTTACTAGATATTTGTCCCCTTTCTTTCTGATTATTTTTTCAATCTTATACACGCTGTCTTTCTTATCATATTTTACCAGTTCATTATCATAAAAAGTACCTTTCACTTCTTCATCACTTAAGTCCTTTACCCTGTAGGTGATAGGGTCGGTCTTTAACACTTCGGAAATGATAAATACCTCTTCCGTGAAGGTCGCTTGGGTAACTTCTGAAGGTAACTTCTTCTGAAGGTGGACTTATATATTGATATTCTTACTTTATCCCCTACCTGAAATTTAGGTTTGCGTATGGTCTTTTCTTTAAACAGGTTACGATACACCTCTCCACACTTTTCATCCAGACTGGCTTCCACAGGCGTCATCTTTATGCTTCTGTGGTATGAGTTGTTGTAATTCTTCACTAATTGGTCTAGTACGTCTATATATCTTTCAGTGTTATTTTGACATAAGTAGAGCTTTATTTTATTGCCTAGCGTTAGGTTAAACCTTTCAATCATTGCCGCTTTTATCTCAACATTTTCTGTTGTGAACCATTGGATATTTTTCTCTTTAAATAGCTCTTGAGTGGTATGGCCAACGAATTCTAGGCCTTTATCCGTCTGAATCCTTTCCGGAACCCGCTCTTTGAAGATCTTTTTAAATGCTTGAGTCACCTCGCTTGATGATTTGTCTTTAATAGGAATGGCCCATGCATATTTACTGAAGCAGTCAATAACTGTTAGTAGATATTTAGTTCCATCATTATGCTTACTCCTCGCAAATTTATAGACAAACATTAAATCTGCTTGCCATTGATCATCAATGTGTGAGACATAAGTTCTCCTTCTTTTAAACTTACTGATGAGTGGTTTGTGTTTTGTGTACACATCTTGTTGATGTAAGAAATCTGAGACTTTTTTTCGACTTAAACCTGTTTTTCTACTGAGTTCGTTTATACCGCAATATCCAGTCTCCGGATCGTAATAAACTTTTTCGGGGTCCTCAGTTACCCCTTTAACGGTAAAAAACGACTCTTTTTAGAGCCACAATCCATGCAGATTCCTTTCATCATAGGTCTGCCATTTTTTGAGGTAGTGTGCTGCACGTCTTTAGTCTCGGTGTGGGTTTTACATTTTAAGCAGTATATTTTTGAACCCATTCCAAATGTCTTCTTTGCTTTGATAATTGGCTTCACAACAGCTCTATCTAGCCTTTCCCGGAGAGTTGGATTGGGAATATCTTCAAGTTCTTTTATCATGTTTGTGTCACACACCTTGTTTCTTGTTTCGGTGTCTTTGTTTTTTAGGTAACACACATCATGTTTATATGCAGCTTCATCGACTCTATTAATGGGCTTACTCCATTCTTTATATGTTAAATCAGGGTTTAGCCTAGTTTTACCTTTGAGCAATTGAGTTCCTGGCCCTGTAAATTGGTGACCAGGTAGATGCATTTCAAATGGTAAATTATTGATTGCAGAGTTTATAACTCCTTTTCCTTTCTTCATTTATTTATATGTAAAAAATTATTTACTCACATACTCATAACCATTCAGTTGGGTTTGTTTCATGTATTTTTCTCTGGGTAAGTAGACTGAATTATTGATAAAATCATCCTCTCTGCTGTACACCTCTTCTTCTGATAATGCGTTTGATTTGAATGAATTCAGCAGTTGCTTATAAAACTTGTAAGACTGCTTATACTCTTCATTCCTTTCGACGATATTCATGGACTTTTCGATAACTTCGACTATACCAGCACTTAAGCTCAGAGCGGCTAAGGGTACCATCGCAAAAGCGGATAAGCCCAATGAACTGCAAAGGAACTTTGTAATGGATAGTGAAATCTTTATCTTATGATAATGGTGGTAACTCTTTCTATACACGTAAATTTTCTTCCGTAAGTATTCTTCCATCTTTATTTATAGGGATGAAATATTTTTTCCGATATCTCAAGGCTGGATTCACTAAATCAAGCATAAAAAAATCATATGGTTGTTGCATGCACTTTTTGTACAATCGATTGAACTCTTCTTTCGTTAGATTGCCATCTACCTCCCTTATAATCTGTTGAATCTCCCTCTGTTGGAGGTTAAAAAATATCAAGTAGTTGCAATTTCTCCTAATAACAATAGGCGTTCTGTAATAGGATTGAGAGAGGTAAATGATTGAGGCATTCTTCTTCCTACCTCGGATGAAGAAATCTTCGATACTCTTCTGGTCTTTGTCTGTCACACAGTCATCAAAGACAACGACATTTTTACAAGATGGGTCCAGATCGTCCACTGATATAAAGTCTTTTGTATCCGAGGAAAATAAGGTTCCTTTCTTGCCGTATTTATCAAATAACTCGAGCATAATTTTTTTCTTCTTTTTGGGATACTTTGCTAATATTTCTTTAATATCCACACCATCAAACATTGTGTACTTTTCTTTGAGCTTAGTGTACTTGGGTTCAAACATGTCTTTAGCACAAATGAACAAGTTATCAAACTCAAGGTAATCATAAATGAAATTCAGTAATAAATTCGTTTTACCTGTGCCTGAAGCGCCAGCGATCAAAAGTCTGAAAGGGTGCTTCGGTAATAAATAATGCTGATTTGCATCGGCTAACTCTTCTGGTTCGGTATAATCTTCAATTGGAATCATCTTTATTTAATGTGAAAATTTTTTGCTTCAAGTAAAAAATAGTTTGCTTCCAGTAAAACCCGATTTGCTTCCAGTAAAAAATAATTTGCTTACTAATAAATGAATGCTTTACAAAAAGAGCGAAATAAGAAGCTAAGAGAAGAAGTTAAGAATGACCTGAAAGTGTTTAAGATTCAGGCGGAGATTAGAAAGAACAACGAACAAAATCTTGAACAAAAATTAGGTCTGCAGAGAACGTTGTCTGAATTTCACCAGCCTGTGACCGAGAAACTTCAACAGCAAGATGTTACTAGAAAGGAACATTTTACGGCTATAAAAGATGCTGTTGATAAGATTCCTCTTGCGATTGAACCGCCTCCAGCGACTCCAGAGACTCCAAATATCTTCTATTTTGATAAAGATTTGGATGTAGAGTATTTAGAGAAAAATAATTTTCCAAGTCCCTCAAAGTTGTACAATGAGTCCAAGGATGCTTTGCAGGAAGTTATCAATAGAGTAAAGAGTACTTACTTAAAATTGGCTCGTCAAAAAGGAAACGTTATGAGTCAGATTGCTCGAATGACCAAAAAGGATGAAGAAAGAGAAGATAAACTATTAACTAAAGCTGATTATTTAAGAGAACATATGATTACCTTAGAGGATTATCGAGAGCGGTTGAGGGACCTACAAAGAAAAGAAATATACCTCGGTAAAGGAGTGGAAGATAAATTGGAAATTTTGGCTCGATTCACCGATAAAATATGTAATGGATCCAAGAGTAAAAAATTGCACACTCAAGTCGTTGATTTACTGGATGCGTTATTAAGAGAAGGAACTCTAACCAACGAGCAAGTAAAAGAATACTATAAAAATTTCTTATTAAATAAATGAGTAACTACGTCAAAACCAAAATACACTTAAGCGATCATCAGATTGCTAAATTAAAATCTGCATACCAGAAAGGAGAAGAAGTTTCCCTACAAATAGATAGGACAAAACCTTCTAACTATGACATGTACTTAACTCCAACACAAATAGCTCAAATCGGGAAGGGAAAGAGAATTACTATTAGCAAGACACAACTCAAGAAAACAGGTGGCTTTCTTCCCTTTCTAGCTCCATTTTTACCTGCATTAATTGCCGGAGCTAAGGCGTTGGCTTTAGGTGCCGCAAGTGGGGCAGCTGGATGGGGAGCAAAGAAAGCTTTGGATAAAATTTCCGGATCGGGTTGTGCTCAAAAAAAAAAACCCCATGGAAAGGGAGTCTATCAAAACTGGGAATATCCAACGAAGTAATTGAAGACAATATGAAGCAAGAAAAAGGGTTTAGGGGTGTCTTCACTTCGGATCTGTTACCTAAAAAGATGAGGCGCTTCGAGAACGGTATTATTAATTTGGACATAGCAACAGGACCTGGTACACACTGGGTATGTTACTATAACGACCCTAATAACAATTTCGTGGAGTACTTTGATCCTTTTGGAGAACATGTTTACAAAATTCCTACGAGTATTAAGAAATATCTGCAAAGTTCTGGGAAAAAAATAGGTTATAACTCAAGCTTTTTACAACACCCGGCCTCTGTCAAATGTGGTTACTTTTGTATGAAATATATTAGTGAAAGAAACAATGGTAAGTCTGTTGAAGATGTCTTGTATTCTTTTACCCAAGAACCTAGTGACCATAATGAAATAAATGTTCTCTGTAAATAAATGGTGTTATTAATATTAGATTCGAAAAACTTTGAAAAGTCAGAAGACTTTACAATTGAATATTCCAGACCATTTAGGTTTAAGCAGATTGCTCTTCAGTCCTTTTCAATGTACGTTTCTTGGGATAATATCAAAGATGAGACCTTTTCATATTATGATGACCATCAGTGGTTAGAGCTGTCTCTACCGGATGGAAATTATACTGTTAAGGGGTTGAACCGTTACATGCTGAAATTTTTTGGGGATGATCCGCCAATTCTATTTGGTATAGTTGAGGAACGGCAAAGAATAGCCATCAAGTTAAAAGACGGGTATAAGATCGATTTAACAAAATGCAAAAACCTGCATAAACTGTTAGGTTTCGAACCTGAAATATATGAAGAGTCTGAACAAATTGGAAAGTATATTGCCGACTTATCCGGTGGGAATGATAACATTTATATACATTGCGATGTCGCGGAGGGAGCCTACATCAACGGCTTTCACTCCTCAAACGTAATCTATTCCTTTACGAATGTTAATCGTCCAGGCAGTCAAATCATAAAGTCATTTGAAAAACCTCTGTTCTTTCCTGTTCGGATGGAGAGTGTTCACAGAATCAGAATGAGAATAACGAATCATAGAGGTGATTTAATTCCCCTCAATAAGCAAGAAGTATAATACAATTTTATTGCCCTCTAAATAAAGAAATGAATAAGCATAGACTTCAAAGGAAGAGTAAGAAGATACAAGGGAGAGGGTTCTTTTCAGATGCCCTTATGTTAATGCAGCCAAGTGCATTAGAAGGTAAAGCCAAACAATTTGTCCATGATAAGTTGAATGAGATATTCTCAAAGAAGAAAAAACATGGTGCTGGACTGAAGTTTCTTTAGATTTGATTTAATAGCAGAATAGCTATTAAATTAAGAAGTGTCTCAAGAGTAAAAAAAAAAATTGTTTTTATAATAAATGAACGAAATGAATAAAATATTTGATTTGAACAACACCGATTATTATTACGATGATGACATCGAAAGTCTCGAGTATAGGGAAGTGAGGCATGAAAATAGCGATAGTTCTACTGAAAATGCCACTTACCATTTCTTTATACAAGACACTAACTCCAATATCTTATATTCTAACGGATATTTACAGCAAAAGCTAAAAATTGTTAACAGTAATGGAACTGCAATAGCGGATGATAATGTAGCTCTCGTGAATGGAGGAGGTTTAATAAACGCTAACAGGTTTACATTAGGGAACACTGAAATCGAAACCAACATTAATTATTCTGCTCTCATGCGACATGTGTTAGGTCTAATTCACTTCACTCCGGACTATTCTACTTCGGAAGCTACCAATATGCTCTTCTACGTAGATACGTCAGATACAGCGGACAGAAAACCCTTGAAGTATGATGGGACTTTGGTTGACGCGACTAAAATAACTGAATTTTTTGAAAAATTAGGAACGAACGACGAGTTTAATCAAGGATTCAAAGAAAGATGCAAGCTTACTCAAAATAGCAAAATTGTCACTATATGGATACCATTAAAATACGTATTTGATTTCTTCAATGAATACAAAAAGGTCATTACAGGCTTCCAAGTCAAGTTTGAGTTTCAAAGAAATCACAGTCAGAATATGCTGTATACAGATGAGCAAAATAAGGACTACAAGGTAATAGTGGAAGATTTATCGCTTTGGCTTCCTTATGTCAGATTCAAGAATTCAGCTGCTGCAAAATTTAACGAACTAAGGTTATCGGATAAGCCTGTGGAAATAAACTGGAACCAACACAGCATTGTCAAGTCGAATATTTTCTTAAAGAATTCAAGCGGGTCTTACTCCATAAATGCTACTTCAGATGAAGTATTATCCTTGTACGTCATACCACAATACACTGAAAGATATGAAAATGCAAAACATAACAACATGTTATTCGACAACTTAGATATGACGGAATGTTGGCTGATGGTTAATAATGTAAGGGTTCCAACTGTAAGTTACATGATGGATTTTGAGAAAGGTGATTACAATCGGCTGTACACAGCTCTTTTGGAAGCTGGACTCAACACCATTAATTCAGAAACGGGATGCATGGTCAATTATTCCAATTTCGGTAAATTATACCCAATCATTTGCTTCAATCTAGCTCACCATGAAAATTATACAGACACGAACAACCTGACTATAGAGTTCAACTGGAGGTTGAGGAACAACACCACCAAAAACTATGTTTTCTACTTCATCTTACGAGAGCGCAAGAAATGCTACTTGAACATAAAGAACCAAGATATCACCATGATCAAAACATTAAAGTTATAAATGTAGTATCGTATTTTAATTTTAATAGTCGGAAGACTATTGAAATTAATTGTATTAAAATAAAGAAATGACAGCATATTATCCACTTTTTGAGGAAGAACTTAAAGAAGGACCTCCTGGTATTCCAGGAATAGGGTTTAAACTGACACACGATGGTAATTACGATATGGAAGAAAAAATATTGAGGAATGCTGGAGAACCTACGGAAAATAATGACGTTACTACAAAGACATATGTAGACAGATGTAGGAAGGGTTTGAAGTCATCCATTCTAGATTTATCCAATAAAAGTTTAATTCTTTCAGAAAATGATCAGCAGTACGACGCAAAAAGAAAAAGAATTAGCAATCTCTTAAATCCGGTTGAGCAGTCTGATTCTGCAACTAGGGATTATGTAGATACAGTGGTTGATCTGTTACAAAGCAAAAGTTTACTGCATTCACCTCGAGGAAATTTTGATGCGAAAGGTAAAACGATAAATAATGTAAAGGATCCCGAGTCTGAGAAAAATGTTGTGAATAGGCGATATTTTGAAAATAATGCGTTAACACTCCATGAAGGTGTTTATGACGCTAAAAACAGAGAGATTATAAATCTTGCAGATCCAAAAGCTGAGCATGATGGTGTCAATAAACATTATTTTGAAACTAATGCTTTGATTCTAAAAGATGATTATTATGATGCTAACAATAAAATAGTGTCAAATGTCAAGGAGCCTGTAGAGGTAAACGATGTTGTTACTAAAAAATATCTTGATTATTACTGTATTCTATGGAATAAAATTAATAAAAATTATTATGCTCACAATCAAAGAATTTCAGGTGTGAAAAGACCTCAATATGATACAGATTGTGCTAATAAATACTATGTTGATACTAAGACATTCTGTGCTTCCACAGATCGAGGAGTAGAGTTTATAGGTAATGGTTTCAAAACTTTCCCGTTCAATACATTTACTTCAAAGCTTTTGGACTCAAACTTAAAGCTACCACATGAAATGTATATGAAGGTAACAATTTTCTTAGCCTGTGCCAACAGGAATGAGAAACCAAAGATACGATTTGAGAAAGGTAAAGAGCTCCTTCTCGATAAGGAAATACATGTCAATGAAGAATCAATCATTTTATTTGTGTATGGGAAACAGAATGATGTTTTAACTTTATCAGTACTGACAGGAGGACAATGTAAGTTAAAACCCTATTTACACATCGAAAAGTTAGAATTTTTTTAGCTCCATAAATAAATGGAAAAACTTAATTCTTTACATATTAGAATTTATAAAGAACTGGACCGGGAATACCTGATTTCTGAAGTTGCGGTCCACACTGATAAAATTTTAATTCGTTTAGAGAATGGGTCACTTATTCACATACCTACAGGTACATTGAATACAGAGGAGATAGAATCATTAAAAAAGAGACAAATCAAAGCTATGAGTGTAGATAAGTTCCTAATTTTTCGCATTTAAAGAAATGAAAATTTTTTCTTATATAATAAACGCAAAATGGAATTATTAAATAAATTAAACGCACTCAGTTCATTTGAAGATGGAGCAGAAAGAAAGGCTTTCAAGAAAATGAGGGAACTCAACATCCATGAAAAATATCCTGTTACTGAAGTTAAACAGATAACTACAAGATATGGAAATAGAATAGTTGTAGAATTGGCTAATTGTCTTGTATCTTTACCGCAAAGATGTGATAAAATGGCGTCAGATTATTTAAAACTCAATGATTTGAAACCTCTTTTCTTTGTGTATTTAGGAAGTAAAGATGTCGGGAAGTCTCAACCAGCGCAAATGTTTCAGTTCGAACAGTGATTTTAATGGTTTAAAAATCATTAAAATCTAAAGAAGTTTGTTCAGTTTAGATAAAATATCACACCCCATTTTCCGAACATTTTTGTTCTTCTCTTCATGCAATATTTGATGCATTTGAATAACATATTTTAAAATTAAGGAATGAATTTCTTGATATTTATAAGTTTCTTCTTCTTCTATGCATAAGAATAACTTTTGACATACTCTTGCTAAACTAGTCATTCTATAGTTCACATCCCCGTAGAGTGCTATCATATCACCGAATAAGTCGTATATATTTTCCATCTCTGTTTATTTACATACTAACGAGTTTTCTTTAAATAAATAAAATACTATCGAGAGTGAAAGCGAGGGAGAAACGAGAGTTGTTGTCCTTGAAAAGTTCAGGCGTCCCGAGCTAAGCGTTCCAACTTCAAAAGCGTTCCCAAAAAAGTTGAAAAAAGACTAACCCATCCGTCGCGTCTCAGCCGTCCGTCCTTATTTTTTCGTGGACGGTGACGCACTTCCGCTTACGACACAAATTCATTTATGTAGACGTTGCAATTTCATTATCATGGAAGGCATTATGGAGACAACATCTGCACTCGCTGTGGATCGAGTTAAAAACTTTCTCGATGAAATTGCTATATCAAATGCTTCTGTCACTAATTTGGAAAAAAAACTTCTTCAAGAGAAGCATAAAAGACGTCAGCTGCGTGAGAAAGCTCGCAAATTAAAATTTAGAATTAAAACTATGTGTGAAAATTTAAAAGCAATAGAAGTGGAAATTGATAACTCCTCAATCAGCATACATTCTTTAGAAGATAACTTACGCAATTGTGAAAACATAGCTTGAATTTTTTAATAGCCAATGGTTATTAAAAAATATCTTTAAAGTGTTTCCATACTGCTTTTCATGATATTCCGGGGGTATACCCTCGTCAAATGCTAGCGTTGCTGGGTCCCAACTCCCAGATGAGAAAAGCAGAGGGGGCGAGGGTTCTAAAAAAGGTACGTTGCTTTTGATATATGCTTAATTCATGTTCATTATTACATATTAATACAGATGGTATACAATATTTAAAAATAACATAATGTTCTTAATTATTGTATTTATTTTCTCCTTTGTTATTGAATAACTTACATAAGAGAAAAAGGGGGTGCTCTCCTTAGGGGGTACCCTTCCGGGTCAGCGACTTTTTGCGTGCGGGTTCAGTTTTTTTTATGGTTTGCTCTGACACCATTGTTCTTAAAAGGGGGTGGTGGTTTTTTACACCTTTGTTTTTAAAAGTGGGTGGAAATTTAATGGAGGGGTTGGGGACCATTGTTTTT
>JAPDSC010068820.1:110467-132501 GCA_026290005.1 Latrodectus geometricus
TGAGAGCGCAAACTTATTTTAAATATTTTAGGAATTTAGACTAATTAAATATTTTCCTACCAGAATGAATAAATTAAATTTCCTCTTATTTGAATAATGATTCTAGTATTATTCATAAAAGATGTTTACTTTAATTTTAATTTCGAATCACTTTGATTGAATAATTTGGTATCTGTTTGTTATTGGAAAGAGTAAGACGGTGCCTTATACATATTTTACTATCCCTGCATGTGAATAACTACTATTTTAATATACAGGAAGCTAGTGTCATAAATGATTGCTTTTCGGGACAATGAATTTCTGATTCTGAAACCTCTTAAGAGAATAACATCGTTTTAAGATTTATGAGCAAACTGAGTATGGACATCAGATCAGCGCAAAGATTGTGGGATATTAGGTTTGTTCTTCAGTAATATTATGTTTGTATTTAATGAGAAACAGTAACACATACATGTATGTTGAAAAAAATCATTAATGGTCAGTTTACAAACACTAATAGTGAATATATATCCCTAAATGCCTAATTTCATTCTCTTATCAAATAATTTCTTTTGATAATTTAAAAGATGAAAGTATATATGAAAATTTCCTTTTTTTGAGCAAGCAATTTTATTAAATGTACTTTTTGATTACATAGAGTTTCTAAAATAAACCAGATAATTTTTAAAAAGGAAAACAGAGATTTTTCTTCAATCATAAAAATCGTAAATGAATCCTTTTCATAGCAAAAAAGCAATTCCCCAAAGATTAAATTTGCAAATGGTACATTGAAATTTAAAGAAAATATGACAATTTTACATAATTTTGTTAATGTCATTTTGTTAAAATTTTGAAAAATTTAAAATTATATAAATCTATAATAAAATATATATTTATCCCAAAATTAAGAAATATTCACCATTTATTATTTCTATTCTTTTGCAACTATCGCATATCAATAGTTATTTGCCTCTCTTTGCATATATTGAGAGAAACTAAAACGCAACTAAGGAGCCTAAAATGTAATTGCAAGTAGTAAAGATCTATATCATTAAATGTCTTGCTTTACATACAGTTAAAAAATAAACTCACTTACATGTATTAATTTTTGTTTGAAATTTACCATGTCATGTGATATTTTACATCAAATGCATGACTTCTTTTCCAAATTTTAGATTAACATGAAGGGAATAATTTTTCGAAATTCTCTTGAATACATGGTAAATGTCACAAGCATTGACATCAGCCACGTGTTTGAGATGATCATAAAAAGCGAGGGAAATATGAAAATCACATGAAAGTTTTTCTTAGAAAAGAGGATGTTACAATACATTTTAAAATGCAAGAAAGACATCTGAAACACATAGAAAATATTTTCTAGTTTTCCGTTATGTCAAAATTTACTTTACAGCAGTAAAGTGTCACCATGAAATAACATCCATTAAATTTAAAAAGTAAAAGTATGATGTTAGAAATTAAAACTTTATTAATATCTGCATCAAAGTTTTGATATTTTATGCACTTTTTTTACTTACAAGTAAGGAACTACCTTAGAAATTTTGACTCCGAAATAATGTAAAAATTTACCATGAAAGTCAAAAGAAATTTTGAAAGGATATATTTTTTTTTAAAAAAGAAGAGCTTATTTTTGACTATGAATCTATTAAGAGAAACTTAATTAAATTCATACTCCTCTTTTACTCGTAAATGTGACAAGATGTCTTTATAATTCCTTAAATTAACCTTAAAATCCTTACGTTAACATTATCTTTGTAAATAATAGCCAATAAAATTATTCTTGATGCATAAATTTTGTTTATTCATTTATCCCTTGACGACTGCACAAAGTTTAATAGATATAAATGTAATTTTGATAATTTAATATTGATTTCTGTAATTATTTCTCAATTAAATTCAGCATTAAATAATGCATAGGGTATATATATTGATTTTTATTAAATTCTTTATATGCATAATATTGTTATATTTTTCTCAGTAAGAAATACATTTCATTTTTATATATACATATACAGTTTATTTCCCATTTCTTGAAAAATTAAAATGTATATTTATTAAAAGATTTGAAAAAATTTGGCATAATTTCATATTTTATTCTTAGGAAATTTTCTGATTTACTACTTTATTTTTAGCAGTCAAATCATAAGAGTATTGTATAATGTCTAATATTACAAGAAATTTCTATTTTAGAATGTTTAATTTATAACAAGCTCGTGGTATTTGATATTATTATAAATATTACGGTTGGCTGGTTTTCCCTTTTCATTTTTATTTTGGGCAATGAAGTAAGATTGGCTTATACAAATAATAAATGTAAAGTAAATTAAATTATGACATTTTTATACTTTTATTAGGATCTAGTAATATCATAACTTGAGACTAATATTATAAAGATATCAAATCAAAGTATTTATGGAAACTCAATAAATCTATTCAGAAATTCAGAGAATTTATAAACTAAACTTACTTTTAAGTCATACTCATAAGATAGTTCAGCCTTTCATCCTTTCAGTGGGCCGATAAAACTGAATACCAAGATTGTTTGGGAACTAAACAGTTGGGATTTCCTGATATACTGACCACCAAACCAAGAAATATGATTTGCACCCCAGAGCTCCCTGTCAAAAATGAGCACTGCAGATCTTGGCCATCCATAGGGCTGTCGTGCCATGGAGTTTAGTTCATAAGATTTAAAACCACAATGTTTATTGTAAAAGAAATCTGCTACATGTATAAAACTACTTTCATTTCTCTATGTAATCACCTCCTACATTGAAACCTTAATAATATATGATCTCAGCTTTGATGACTTAGTATCACAGCATTTCAAACCAAAACACTTTGTGATCAAAGCAAATCTTTATATAGACTTTAAAAGAGAGTATTTTGTAAGACTAAGAAGCTTATGGGGAGTTATCGAAATAGGAGGCAAAGAATGCTTTTTTGAAAAATTTGATTTTTCTGAAGCAATTCAAAAATAATTAAATCCTTTCAGAAAGGAAATTTTTGAACTTTTAATCCTTTTTTAGCGATTTACATATTTTACTTAAACTGAAAGTTTCTAGGCTATAAACATTTTAGGAAGGAGGAATTGTTGGAGAATGCAATACACACTTGCTCTAACGGAATGGTGTCAGAATACTATAACATGGGAATTCTTAAGCTGACGAATGTTTAAATGCAGATGATTACGTAGACTTGTAAAACAAGCTTCACATACACACGTAGAAAAACTGTACTTTTGAAATAAATATTTACAAGAAGCGCTGAGTTTCCATTTTTTAGAAAAATGTAATTTTACTGTCTGGATGACTAAGTCATCCAGACAGTATTTAATGAAATTTTCAAATTCTACAAAATTAAAAAAATATGATAAATGACATTAGCTACATATATCTTATAGGAATAAGTTGAGAATGTTAAATATTACTTTGTGAAAATAAAATTGTACCATATTCATACAATGAATATCAATTGGATTTTAATTAACCTTTGCTTTTGTTGTTTGTTTCAATTATATTGATGTCAATGTTAAAAAAAAAAATCAATAAAACATAGCTTTTATTGATTTTTTTTTGGAAACATTGAATTTGGAAATGATAACTATTGAATTTAAATAGAAAAAAATGTTTTCACTCGGAAAATGTTGAAATCTATATCAGGTATAATTATTATAAATATTTCGTTCATTAACATTGAAAATACTGAATATTCATAAAATTCCAATTAATATAGCACAAATGTACAAAAAACATCAAACAATAAAAACAAAAAAGAACATTAAACAATTAAGATACAAATCCGTCAAACTGGTGGTCAAAAATAAATTTTAGTTTATTCTATGATACTTGGTTTAAAAAACACTTTTTAAAATCGTGCAATATAACAATGTATTATGCCTAATACATTGTTATATAACTTATTTTTCCAGTAAAATATTTCGAAAAATTAGTTAATTATTATAAATTAGTCATTAATGTGCTTAAAATCGGAACTACTTTAATATACCTCCCCCCTCAAATCGGAAATTTGGCGACTTTTTTTTCTAGCCAAGATGGATTCTCACTAAATACAAATAATTAAAACATAAAAAACTTAAAAAAAAGCTCAAAAAATGGTACAAAATACAAGAAAATACTAAATTTGGCAACAGCAAAAACCTAAAAGCTGAAAAAACCAAAATTGGCAACACCAAAATAAGAAACAGCAACCATATAAAGTCCGTAGGGAGTGCCAGATTTGGCGCGTAATTTTTGGGGGGTGTATCAAAGTTGTACCTTAAAATCTTAGCATTTACGTAAAATTTATATCTGAAGAAGATGCTCTTGATTATGTATTGTGAGACATTAAATTTGAATGTACCTTATTATGAATCTGATATTAGTTCTTTTACATCAATAAAATACATTTATGTAAGGTATGATACTTAAAACTTTTATCACAGCTATAATATATAGGTATAAATTATAATGAAGAAACAAGTAAAAAATCATTTTTAAGAATAAATTTTATTATATTATTATTACTTATTTTAGAAATACTGATCACATTAACAATCCGGTTGAGAAGATAAAAAAATAGTCAAATTAAACACGTTTAAAATATTAAAAAGAACATTTTTGGAGAAAGTAACAGGAATTTTTTAATTAACAAAAATAATATAAATTTTACAAAAAAAAACTCTCTAAAAATCAGTTTGCTCTTGAAGTTAGTTCTACAAATTGACGATGGTTTTGTGAGTAAAAGGAATAGACTTTATTGATTTATTTATAAACTCTTCTGAAAATGCATAATAATTCGAGATATTTCACTTGAAGCGAAATGCAAGCTTTTAATCATTTTGTAACCATCGAAAAGTTCGCTTCAAAATGCGGAACAAGTAATAACGAAATTTATTGGACTTCGTTTTCAATCGTAAATAATAAAGTGAACCGTTAGTCTTGACTTGCATTGTTTTGAATTTAAACGGAGTTGAATGTATTTGTGGAATACATTTGGAATTGTTCTGTTGTGAATGTTGGAAACTTGATTGTGTTGATGTGTGAGAAGGAAAAGATTTATCTAGGAAATATTTGAAGGAGAATAAATATACTCATATAATTGGAAGAAAATTTTAAGCCAGCGCTGAATTTACAGTTAAACAACGAAATATTTTTTCAATTATTAAAATATGAATGTAATAAAATTTCAATAATTAATAATGTTGTTCTTTGTTAATTTATAAATTAATACAACTACTTTTGGGTATTTTACATCATTTTTCTGACCAACTAAATGAAGCAGAGTGATTTTTATTTGCTTATAGTTATTTTGAAATTTTATGTTAGAAATAAATATAATTTTAAAATTTCTGATGAAAAGCACTTAATAATTTTATAATTTCATAAAAAGTAATATTAAATATAGTTACTAAAATCTTTAGTCTTATCTTTGTTATATATAAAATAAATTTATAAAAACTAATTATTTTAGAATGGCAACAATGCTGTAGCTTCATCGTTAACTAAATGATGTCATTTAAAATTTAGATAAGTTCAATATCTACTCTCATTAAGAGCAAATGAATGCCTTTTTATCATAGAGTTTTTATTTAGAAAGCAAACTAAATTCACAATATCTTTGAAGACAGAACGAAGTAATGTGTCACAATCATAGTCGCTAGATTTTGAAAAAAATGACTTACTTACTTAGATGTAGAAACAGATTTTTAAAATTCATTTTTGAACAGTTTAAAACATTTGAAAAACAATTGTTTTCTCTAAACTACCTTGAAGTTATGTAAGGTCAACAAGTAGGATAAGGATTTTTGGGCTAGTTAAACAAATTAAATGCAATATTAACACTAACATCAAAACTATGTATGACAGAGAACATATGCGCAACTGCACCTAAAAATTAGTTGCTACATCTAAAATAAGTTTTTGTTGTAGCAACTTTTTATTTTTTGAATACACAGTATATAAAAGCTCTATGCCTTACGTGGTTTTCCTGTTATTATAAGAATTGCATTTAACTTGCTTGACTGTTACAACCTTTTCTACAACCTGTAGTTTTTTTTAACTGTAGTACAAGCTGTATTACAAGCTTTATTAAGTTTTACTTTTCTTTTTTACATATTTCATTTGAAATTTTTATATAAAACTAGGATAAAAAATTCAAACTTTGATCTTAGGTAAATTTATATAATAAAAAATTAAATTAATGAAAGGAAAAAAAAAACGACTAAGTTAAAAAAATTTACCAAGACAATAAAGTTATTAAAATTTTCAGCTTGCTTAAAAATATTCTTACACAAAAAATTTCTATATAATTCATCCTTCTATGCTCAACCTTTTCTGTCAATGAATTCTTTCCCATTTATCTATGTAGTTTTATACTAAAATTAATTATTTTCATTTTTATAATTGTTACATAGGTTCACGATACACTATATTAGAACTCATATGTCCAACTGGTAGGACTATACTCGCCAGGATAGAAGATTCAGAATTCAATTCCAGCCACAACTGCCATGAGATTCTATTTTCTGCATACTCATATATTTGCTTGGGACTTACCAAGTTTCATCCTTTGCTATAATTATCTTAATTACTTATAAATACGGCTCATTATCTTTGAAAAGTGTTTTTCTTTGAAAGGTTTATTATCTTTGAAAAGTGTTTTTCTTTGAAAAGTTTATTATCTTTGAAAAGTTTTTTCAGTAGTACAAACTGTATTACATAAGCTTTACTTTTCTTTTTTACATATTTCTTCTGAAATTTTTATATAAAACTGAGATAAAAAATTCAAACTTTTATCTTAGGTAAATCTATGTAATAAAAAATTCAATTAATTAAAGAAATTAATTTAAGTATTACTCAGAACATTTTTTTTCTTAAAATTGCTTTCAACTTTTAGGTTATCTACTGCGCATTTCATAAAAAAATATAGAAGGAATTAAATTATCATGATAAATTTTAGCTTATTACTAAAAATAATAGTTTTATTTTACACTTTTAAGTAATCAAGTAAATTTATCTTTTAAAATAATAACTGCAAATATATTTGTTATCATAAAATTGAAATGTAATCTATAAAATTATGTTGTGAATAATTTAAATAATTTTACTATTTTTATGTTACTTTAAGCTTTACTTTATAAAGCGAATATAATATTACAGATTTTTAATAGTGTTTTTTGGAAATGGTTACATTTTTCTCTGTCCTTATTGCATCAAAAGTTAACATTGAATAACATAGTTAAAGTTATTGAATTAAAAAGTTTCAGCATTAAAATTATCATTAAAAAATAGATGTATATACTTTTCTCAAATATAATTCTTTTTAAAACATTTTAAATGTTTCATTCATGGAAATAAACATGCTCTTCAAAAATATAATAGATTTTAAGAAATAATTCATAGTTTTTAAATTTTGAAAAGGCATTTGAATTGGAATCGGCAATAACATTCCAAATGTGAATTTGAATATTGAATCCAATCAAAAGCTACTAGATATAAGTAATTTAGGAAACTGTCGACTTCTTTGACATCTTATGATCAGATTCTGTTAATTTAGACAGAAGTTAATTGATTTACATTTGTATATAAATTCCATTAATATACCAATATTTGTATTTTAAGAACCTATTCTTATATCGCAGGGGGGAGAATCTACCCATCAAACATATCAAATTAACTTTCGGCGTATACATTACCGTTTTAATTTTGCAGAAATAAAATGAAAAAAATCTGTAAAAAAAGAAAACAGTAAAAATAAAATGAATGGCAAACTTTCTTTTATAAATATATTATGACGTATTTTTTTACTCTTATAAACTCTTAAAAATTTCAGTTCTCTCTTTTTATGTATTAATTACTTTCATAAAAGATGTCGTTTTCAAGAGGAGTAAATTTGATTTACGTCAAAACAATTCTTTGGAATTAAGAGCGTTTCACATGTTTTATTTTTATAAGTATATGATTTATGTAATTGAAAATATTGATTTTTTGCAATTTTTTTGTATTAAGTCGAAGTTAATTTTTGCGAGAAAGATTAATAAAATTTTGTTCTGTTGATATGTATTTATAATTTAATTCCAAGGGATGAAAAGATTTATTATTTATTCATTACAACAGAGTTTGTAGTAATATCAAAATTTTGCAGAAAACGATTGCAGTAAAGTAATATAATTTATTGTAAAAACTTATTTTTTATTAAAAAAGTAGCAGAATTTTCAAAATTATTAGCTTTTCTTTTGAAGTAATTTTACCAACTATTAATATTTAAAATTTGGTAACAAAATTTATAATTACTTTATGAGTCATGTAAATTTGTAACATATTCTTATTTTAAATAAGTTTAGAATTAAAAGGCACCAAATAATTGACTTAATTTAATATTTTAAAATTGTATTTACTTGTGCTCAAATACGAGTTTATCTTTGGGACTAAAATAACTTATTGGGATTATTAAGACCGAAATAATAGTAAGATTGCGAAAATTATACTCATATGAAATAGGAATAAATTAGTGATTACATATGATTTAAAGTTTTAATACAATTTTTTCTTTTATCAGTATGTTATAGATAATATATATGTGATTATCTACATAAAATAAATATATATCTAAAATTGAGATCCGAGGGTGGAATTTGAGAAAATTACTGTAATACAAATGAACATTTGAAGTAAATTTTTGATAAAAAAGTTTGTTCACATTGTACAGTTAAGTGATGATTAATTTAAAAATAAATAAAATGTTGAAATAACTTCTATAAGAAAATGTTGTCCCCATTATTGAATTTTAACAACTGTGATTCACATAAAAACTGTATTTCGCATAAAAAATACATGCATTTTCAATTCAAGTAGCTGGAAAGCAACAGATCCATTCGAAGCTTATAAATCTATAATCAAAATCACAGGGAATTCTATACTACGTTATTAACAAACTATCAATTGAAAGATGATATAATGGACTTCAACAACTATCGCTTATTGCCTTTTGGTAGGAATTTTAATAACTGCCTGTTCACAGTCACATTTCGCAATGGAGGAAATTCAAAAAATTCTTAACCTCCAATTAAGACATATGCACAGTTATAAAAAATGGCAACATCACTTCCTTTTATTGTTCATTAATGACTGTAATCAAACCTGAGACTATAAACTCAGGAGGAAAAGTTAACTCTTACGATTGACCTAATTTGCCATAGATTTATGTGACAAAAATTCAATAAGATTTCTATTATGTAATGATAATTAATAATGATTATAACTTGAATGATTCCAATCAAAATATTAATTTGCAAAAGTTAAAGTCTACTTAAGTTAATTGAGGGGGCATTTATTTAATGTTTTGACTAGACGACCAGATCTTTCGTACAGAAATTGTTTTTATTTATTTCTATAATATCTGATGAAAACATATCGGGCGTTGATTGCGCTTACTTATATGTCATGAAATTAATATTTTGTATGCTTTTAAATTTTTTTCGTCAGATAAATTATTTGATTTCATTGGATAATATATTCCATTGAGAAAAGTGTGATTTTTCTTTTAAGATGTATATAGTGATTTAGCTGGTATGGATTTATAGACACCGAAAACTAAATAATATGGGATCGGAAACACAAATGCAGCAAATTTTAGTGAAAGAAATTTGCTGCATTATACAAGATTATTTAAATAATTAGTGTTAAAATGTAAATTACATAGAGTTAGCATGAATGCATCATTCGTTTTGAAAAGGCTATATTTAAAAAATATTGCTCGTATACATATGAAAAATAAATGAAAAAAGTCACAAACTCAAGAAAATTATATGATTTTCTTAAATATTTACTATATGCTCCTTTATGGACATGACACTTGTCTAGACGATAATTGATCACATTCCAAACATTTTGTAGCAAACAACTGGAGTCCTTGAATGACCAATGTTACTACAAAATTCTTTATTTAAATGGTTTTTCTTTTCAATATTCTCTTTTGAAAGCGACTCATACAATTGTAACTGCCAAATAACTAGTATATTTAAGTATAGAAATTTTTTCTACTTGCTTACTCCCATTTTCAACTGGTACTAGCCTCGTACTGCCTCACCCGCCTGGAAAATAATAGACTCATTCTGAAATCAGGAATACCCAATACAAACTTTGTAAATCCATCAGGAACAATACAAATTTGTTGAATTTGTATTTCTCTTAATATGTCTCTTATATTTGTACGAGTAATACTTTTGAAAATATAAATGTTTCAAAACATATGAACTAATTGGGTTAATTCTGTATATTAAATTCATAGGTACTCATTAATACAATAATTTAGAATTGAATAGTAATATAAATTAAAATACAGAATCTCAATGTGACTTACCAATAGAGGTGAACCATACTTTTGGAGCTTAAGTTCCAGGATTAATTCTAGTTGCTATTGAATATTTAAATATAGTTATTGTGCTTCTATTAACCCACTATGTATAAGGAATCCTCTCCGAAGGCCTTTTGTAGTTGATATTAATAAGTAATTTTTGGGTTTTAGATCATCATCTATATAACAACAAAATGAAATATAAAATTTCTTCATCAAAATCCTTTTTTTTTTTTTTACTTAGAGAGATAGTTTCTTCTTTATGTTACAAAGATAAATTATAACGTATACGATAAATTGAAAAGAAAAAAATCAAGTTTTTTCATTAAAATGCAATTAAAAATAACATATCCCCTAATCCATGGAACATTTTGTTTTAATCCATTAGAAGGTTCTTATGTTAAACAACATAAATAACTGTACAATAAAAATATAACTTTTTCTTTTTTAAAAAAAGATATATCTAGGAAAATATTGTAGAAAAATAATAATATTTAATACTGCACATGTAAGTGCATTAATCTCTAAAGAGAATTGTTTTATTAATAAAATAAACCGAAGAAAATTATTAATTAAAATATGAAAAAAATAATGTTTTACAAACTAAGTGAATAAAAAGAAAATAAGTGAAGTGAAGCTATCTTGTTACACCAAAATAACCAAAATAATACATAAATCAATTTAAAATTTATAAAAAGATTCATATAAATTAATATTAAAATTAAAGCAGACCTCTGAATGTATGATAAATTTAATTATTGTTTAATAAACAGAAACTTCTTCATTGAATAAACTGCATTAAAATTTTGATTAGGAAAGTTAATTTTAGATACTATCCATATGACAGATATCAAGTAAGTCTTGAAATCTCCAACTGTGAAGAATGTGTTAATTTATAGAAAATAATCACACTCATTCTAATCCTTTGGAAATCCCTGTTAGAATTTTTCCGAATTCCAGAAACTTCACAAACACAACACAAGTAAACAGTTATTTCAATACATTATTCGTTTAATTTTAATAAAATGAAGACACCCGTGAACAGAATGATATTTAATGTACAAATGAGTTTATATTTATTGTAGCGTTATTTGAAAATTGTAAACTTGTTATTATTTTCCAATCAAATATTTTACTGGATATTTTTATATGGAATCGCAACAAAAAATGCTGTTGTAATATTTGCATGATACTTAATAATCTACGTATTTTGTTTATGTAAACAGTATATGTAAAAATCAAAGGTACAAGTGACATATATGATTTAGATTTATTTAAAATCTAATATCAAGGAAAATTTTCTTAGAAATTTCATTCACATTAGACATAAAATAAAAATTTGTTATTTAAAATTAGAGCATTTATTCCTTAAAACTGATAATTTTCAAAATTTTATTTTTTAAAATATTAACTAATTTTCTTGTAACGTTCTTAAATCAAACATGACCTTAAATCATCATCTTTGATTACTTCATGAAAGAAAATATTGATTTTAATCAATAATTACAATAAAAGTTTTATATTACCACATCAATCAATTGTTGTTGTTGTCGTGTGCCAGCCAGGCTGGCAATATGGGGTGCGCTGCTCCACTTTTCCAACTGAACCATATTTGGTGTGGAGTCCGACTTCCTCAGTACACACATGCCATAGGTACCCGTTTATAGGGTAGGCAACCATTCACACACGCATAAAGAAAGGACAAAGACAAGAAAGAGAGAGAGAGAGAAAGTACATCCCTGCCCGAGCAAGGATTCGAACCCAGGTCCATTCAATTAAACCAGATCAATCAATTAAATAATCGTTATTGTTATTAAATTCACACAATAGTGAATTATATATCTGGTAAGTATATTAAAATTGTTAATTATCCACAGTACACATTTTTTTGTATGTACACAAGTTTTGATATATACTATAGATAAATTTAGCAAGTGAACTTTAAATACACACGCATTTAAAATTTAAGACTATTTTATTGTAGTTGGAATATCAGGAAAATTTCTCTTTGGTATCTGCCGTTAAATTAGAGCTTCAAATGTTTCAAATTGTTCTTAATCTCTTTATACATTTGCAGATATTACTTTAAGAGTAACTAATTCCCACTGCTTGAAAGACTTAATTTTTTTTCAGGTATCATCAAAAATTCTGTTGATGTCCCATAATGCTTTGCATTTAAATGTTGAATCTAATCACGTATTGTTTTGTGACCTTGTTTATTTAAATGCAAATTAATTAGAAACAATAGAAACTTAATTATTGCTTTCAACTTTTTTATCTTTTTAATTTATGATAAGAGAGATTCATCTAATTTTAAGAAAACAATGTCAAGATATCAGCGTTCATTTAGGTTATTTGAAATATTATATTTATGTGATAAATTTATCTTGAAAAAAATTTGATTGACTGTAAATTCTGGCTTTCACAAAATTATGCAAAAAATATTTTGCTCATTTTTATTTTGGTCTTGAGAATTTTTTCAAATATGAAGTTAAATAATATTATCTATTTTACTAAAGATATTTTTTTTGTTTACTTTAAGCTCAGTTAGAATACATAATGCTTCTATTAATTTTCCATTTTTTTGCTACGAGTATTAGAAACAGTGAGTGTATACTTAGTTTTCATACCTATAGTTGTTATTACGTATGCTTAGTTATTATATACACTAATTATTATTCATTTTTTGAACAGAAATACTTTTGGAATCTTCTGCTTGTGTCAAAGTATATTGGAAATGAATAATGATACCCATGCTCTACAATTCTAGTTTTACATATCGAATAGTTTGTTACTTCATTGTAAATTTATTGATTTTGCAAATAATCTTTAAGACATTTTCTTTTCCCAATTATATATTTTACAGTTAAATAATAACTTTTTAAAATTGGAATTCGAAACTATGTAGAAGAAGTGATAATATTGTGCACCTAATTTAAAGATTTCAACAATGTACTATATTTCATTTTTGACTTCCTATGAATTACGCATGAATGCTTTATATTTAATTAGAATGAAGTGATAATTAATATTATGCATAAATTATACGATTAAGAAGTATTTCTTTTAAATTTCTTCTCAGTTTCCTAATTAAAAATTTATTAATATATAAATGATAAATATTTTTGTGTTATTTAACATTATAAAAATAATTCTATATAAATGTGCCAGAAAATTTCCTAAGTTTAAAGAATAATTTTAACTTTTTTATATAAAATATTTGAAACTCACTACTTAAAAGTTCAAAAATGTGACACATCTCAGGAAATTGAAACATATTAGCAACCATATTTATTTTCATGACTATTTCTTCAACTGTTATATCAAAGCAAAGTTTTACTAATAAAAGTACTCTTCAAAATAAAAAAAAAGTTTCTCTTGTGTGAAAGCGAATACTTTAAATAAGGAATTCAAAAAGACTATCTTACAAAAAGCTTTTCCCCTTTTTTGCTTTATTGTCTTCTTTTACGCACAATTGTTAATTCATGAAATTCTCCTGTTAAAAATTAATTTCAATAATCTTTCCCAAGTTGAGAATTGAACCCACGAGCTTTTCAATCAAAGACTGTAGTGTCACCGCTTAGCCGCTAACTTGAATTTGCTTTCAAGAAATAAATGAATAAAAAATGTATTACGTGCGGGAGATATGAAGTTAAATTACAGAAATTGTAATTACTTGAAATATTTAAATAGTATACATTTATTAGAAATCAAATATAACTATTAAAAGTTATGTAAATTTACTGTGAATATTTTGTCCTGTTCTACAGTGAGTGAACAATATCGTAAATATGTGTAAGGAAAGAAACATATTTCCATAAGAAAAATAATTACTATCAATCTGCTAAAAAATGAAATAAATTACAAATGAATAGAAGACTATGTTTTCTTTACAGAAATTCTAACCTTATTAACGAGATTAGTAATACAATTAAGCATGTAATCTATTCATCTTCTTAATCCACATTGGTTATTCAGTTTATTCTCACAGAATTTTTAAATTTTTGTTCGAACTAAAATATCTTTTGTTCCCAAAGACATTAGCATTAATCTGTTAAGCATTGACAACTTTAGATGCATAAAACTTTTTTATTCTTATTTGGTAAGTGTCTTAAGAAAACTGTCGCAAACAGATTGGGTGGCACTTTGCCCACTGTTTTGTAATGAACAGCAACCTTATCTTTGGTTTGACTTTATCTCCTAAAGATCTAACGTAATCCCTTGTAAACTTTTGTAATTTTGCTACTGAATTTGAAAGAAAAAAATGTCTCTATTCTTTTTTAAACATTAAGAACAAAGCTGAAGTGCCCAATTTCTAATTTTAGATTTATACATATATATTTTAGACAATACTGTGATAATTTGATGAATTTTCTTAGATTATTTAATAATTGAAAATATTCTAATCCATTCAATATCAATAGTGTGTATATGAAATGTATTATCTGAATCTTAAATCAAAGATTTGTATATGAAATGAAAGTTAAAATTTTGTATATATGGAAATGATAAAAATGTTATTAAATGAATCAGTTATACTATTTTTACTAATATAAACAAATTATAATTTTCATGGATATTTATGTATATTTATGTATATTTATTTCATGGAAAATTGTCTTAAAATGTCTTATTTATCTTTCAGATTTAATTCTTATTTATCTTTTAGATTTTATAAAAATAGAAGTAATCATTGTTTCTATTGTAAAAAATCTAACAATTACCTTTTCATGTTAAACATTAATAACATTTTGTATATAATGTGTTCTAACAACTTTCTTGTAATACATAATACTGCCATGCCTTTTTGCTATATTTACAGTTAAAAAATTCAGTCATATTCAAAGCCGTGAGACAGATAACACTGATTCCTAAATTTCTAATCAATGAAATTTCTTGTTAAGATAATTTTGATTAAAAAATATTAATTTTATGAAAAAAATATGAGATATAAACTTTTGCAACATACTAAAATTCAAAGGAAATTTGTATGTTACTTAGGAAATACTATTTGATGGTTGGATTTGCAACTAAATTTGTTTCTTCAAGACGGAAGTTAATCTAAATTAATTTTCTTTATATATCAACAGAATATAAGCTAACTTGACTTGAAATTTTTAATATTTAGCAAAAAATATTTTAAATCCTAAATGATTTATACATGATTATATCAATTTTGATATGTTTACAGAACAAGTTTTATACTTAATTTATTAACTGTTTTAAAAAATGATTTCTATAAATATCAAAACGTAATATCTCATAAAAATGTTCCAATTATTCTTATGCTAATTAATAAAATTTTATGTTTCATAAAAATATCATCTACGAAGATAAATTAACGTAGTAAAAATAATTAGGAAATACTAATTGCTTATACATTCCACTTATATTAAGGACTAGAAAATGAATTAAAAATTATTAATTCATTTACCCCTCATGTCACTAGTTTTGAACCATGTGTTCACGAAAATACTAATTATGATTAAAGTGAATAATATATCATTGTTAATCTAATGATATTTATGCGTTATGATTAAGTAGATATAGATAAGTTATTTAAATTACTTGTTATTCCACGAAATTCGCATAAATTTGCTGTGATAATTAACTATGCAATTTTATTAAATATTTGATTAAGTAATTTGTAATTGAAAATAATTCCATCTCTCTTTCAGGCTTAAAAGTCCAAGAACAATTTCATAATAATGCGTATAGATTCATAAATATTTGTTTTTTTTATCATTTAAATAAGCATATTCGAAAAGATACTTCATAAAACTCATGTTTTTTTCTAATTTAATGTAAATTTAAAATTAGATAAGAATTATTAAAAGAATTTTTCTAATCAGCGAATTCCCAAGGAGCCACGTTTTATTTTTAATATTATATCTATACCTACAAACGAAGAATAATTTAACAATTGGTAAAGAGTAAGTGTAATATTTTTATGAACAATATTAAATTCTATCATTACTCTAAAAATGTTTTTATTCTTGGTATGAAATATTTGACTTTAAATCAAATTCAAATGGCCTCTTGTAATACTGTCTTAATCTGAAGCAGTTTTAATATTTCTTATTAATTTGTTGATAATTTATGGCTTAAAACTATTTGCATATGAGATAAGATTACGTTTAATGCTTCAGAAAAATTAGCAAATTGAATTCTTTGCACTTTTGACGTTAAGCGTCGTGAAACAAAGCATATCTTTCATATCATTTGGGTACTTTTTCAAGAAAAATAGAATAAAAACAACAGAACAGGAAACATAAAAATGTTTCATGGAATAATGAATGAATTCTTAGAATGGACAAAAATAAATTGTTTAATGTATCTGCATGCAAACAATATAATACAAATTTTTAAAGTAAAAAGAAATATAGTAATCAAAAAAGATTTTCTATTTTTTAAATAAATTAATGTTTAGATATATCTCTGATTTAATAAAAAATTAGGATAAGCAGATAAACTTAACCAAAAACAATATTCAAAATGTTCACATAAATATTATATAAGTCTCAAAATTAAAGGTTTGAAAAGCAGCTTAAGCTCGAATTTATGTTTATGTTAAAATAAAGTTCTTAATTTAACTTTTATTTAATTTCACTAAAAAAACTTATAAATTGTAATTTTAAATAATATTTCAAGATCCAAATGAATGATAAATGTTCATTTAAAACATAAATGAGTAATAATCTAAATACTAATTGCATATTTTTTATTGCTATTGTAATTAATAAATGTCAATACCAAAAATAAGATTGTCGTCATTTGTTATTTCTTTGACATATTTGCTTGTGCAAGTTTTACCAGTTTCACTTAAGGGTAAAACAAATTCTATTTACTTATTCACAGTTTCTGTTTGAGAATATTTCAAAACAACACTAACAGAGTTGTTTGTCTTCAGAAGATGAAACTTCGTTATATTGATAATGAAGTAAATTTTTAAAGATTTTATTTAATTAAAGTTCAACAAAAGAATTAAGAGAAAGAATATGAATAATTCTAAAATTATAATAATTTAAGTTACAGATATTTATAATTTTTGATTAAACGGTACCAATATAAAATTAATGGTTATTTTCTTGAATAATTGAATAATAATTATCATAAATTTGCTTAAATCACACTATTTGTTATAAAAAAAATTTCCTAAAGTATATGCATTTTGAATATTAATAACTATATTTACATTTTTATGAAAGTGCTTTGTAAAGTTTGATTTTTTTAATTTGAAGATAAATCTAAAAGTTCGATCAAAAGCTTTTAAAACTAAACAAGTTATGCTTTTAAGAAATGTTTTAACAAAATAAACATTTTTTTCTTTAGAAAAAGAACTCTAATATTGTAAATTATAAAATATGTTTACATAGAAAATTTTCAAATTTTATATAAAAGGAATTCCTTTAGACTAACTGAGTAAATTAATTCTAAGAATTTTGGTAAAGAATTTAACAACTAGACTTAAATGACATGTGTTCTTAATTTCGATGACTGGATACATTTTTCTACAATTATCTCTGAGAAAAGTTCAAGACCTAGTATTCACATTGATAAATAATATTTCATGAAACTCATGATATATTATATATTTTTGTAATCTTGCCTATTTGTCTTATTCCATTAAATTACGCAAGAAGAGAATAAATGATATTATATCGGTGGAGCCAAGTTAAAAGATTTGAGAGCAATAAAATTTGGCGAAATGCCAGATCTTAGCATAAATTTAAATGACAAATAACTTTTGTTCTCGTTTCTGAATTTTTATAAATGCAGAAAAATTCAAATTATACCTTATTATGTTAAATGTCTTTATTCAGAAGAATCTAAAATAAATTAATGTGAGGTAAAAGATTTCACTGAACATGAAAGGATTTATCTATGCTCAAATCAACTAAAATTTATTACCATATAAATTTGTAAATTAAATGTTTCTTAAGACTTGAGTTTGATAATTTTTGATGAACTTTGTTTTTTTAATTGTTCTTATAATATATACAAGTTTATGTTTCAAAACAATTTGATAATGAAAATCATAGCAAAAGTAGAGTTTTCTTAATATATTATTAATTAAAATCCCATTTAAGACTTTTAACTCCTATAAAAATTTGTGATTTTTATTTTATTTTTTAATTAATCAAAAATATTTTCATCTCTGCTGCTTTGCTTTTGTTTCCTTTTTAAAGTAATTTTGCTGCATTGTGTTTCCATATATGAATGTATTACGCATCAGTAAGGACATGTATAACGTATGCCTTAAAATATGTGATGCAATATTGAGAGTCAGTTAATACTGACTATTTTCTAAAGAGGTAGCTGGTCTGGATCAGTAAAGAGATGTTCTTGATTACTAAAATTTAAGTAATTGGAAGTAATCATTGAAATAAAATTTTCAAATTTCCTGCTATAAAGATCTAGGTATTAAAAAAAATTAGGGCCATCTTTTATATAATCTCATGAGTTAATTCTAACGGTTATTCCCTTTTCAGAGAAATTGTCTATCTACTCTAACTAAAAACCAGACCATCTACTATCATTACGGGTTAACTATAGCCAAATTTTGAAAAAAAAGCAATTATAAAAAACTAATTAATGATTTTGTCAATATGATGTGGTTCATTCAGTTATTTAACAAAATTAAATTATTTTTTTGCAAAAATAATCATAAAATACTGTTTTCTAATAACGACGGATAAAAATGTTTTAAGTTTGCATCAAATTTACTCATATTTGCTTAAATGTATGACGAGTACAGAAATTTAATTTTTGAATTTTTATTTTATTTAGATTTTTTTCTATTCCATTTTCAAATAATTCATTGATTTCTGAAGAAATATAATGTAAATAGTATTCATTGAAGGAAATGTTCCCTTTCTTTCTCAACCAAGTATTTAATCAAGCATATTACAGTTATTAAATACACTGAGAAATGAATTAAACCAAAAAATGATACCTCAACTATCATTTTATATTCTAAAATATGCAGGTTGGTTGATTGGGTTTTATGGTGCAAGGTCCAAAAAGGACAAGCTGCACCACTAAAATATGCAGGAGCAATATAAATTATACCAGTTTTCTTCTTAAAGATTCTACTGGTTTCAGAATAAATATTTTAAACGCATCACATATTTACAAAAATTAATTGCATTTAATGATTAGTAGTATGATTTTGTGCAGCATAAATTAATACCTTAAAGCAGTAAAACACGAAACAATTCATTATAATCATAATTCTTAAACCTATAAAAATATAAGTAAAATTTATATCATACTTAGAAGCATTAAGCCTTATTTTTATTTTATGACGATGATTGCTTTTTAATTAAAACTTTTATTTATGACTAAATTGAGTGAACAACATTCATGTTAAAAATTAAATTAATTTATATAATATTATTAAAGTTTAATAACAAAAACTAGTGAGTTTATTTATTTATTATCATTCACAGCAATGAAAGAAATAATGGAAAAGATATGTTTGTATATATTTTCAAAAATAATTTTTGTTCTAAGTCTAAATAAAAAGTTTATATTTTCAAGTTATATTCAAAATTTTCTTTGAATTTTGAAGTCCTAGATATTTTATGTTAACAATTTATGTTCTATTTTACAGTAAGTTTTAAGAAAAATATTTATCGGTTTTCAAGTTTCCCCATTTTTACACTTTTTTAAAAGGACTTATATATACATTTTTGATTCATTACGAATACGTTTAATTATTGTAAATTTTATGATAGAATATTTATGGAATTCTCTTCTTAATGTAATAAATGATAATTTAGATACAATTATAGAAGTACAGATTTTTTACAGAAAATTTGATTTGAAATACATTTTAAATAGTTCCGCTCTATTCTTATTGGACATTTTGATTTCTGTAATTTACGTCAATGAAAACTTCCGATTATGATATGAAACTTGTGATTAAAATTTCAAAACAAATGATATGATTCAAATTTAAAAAAAGATAAACAATATACAGAGACTATAATGAAAGACTTCTAAATGTAATTAGGCCTGTAATCAAGTAATTAATTTTGAAAATATTTTCTTAATTTATTATTTTCATTATATTATACTTTTAAACATTTGGTTACCATATAATAATGTAATGAAAAATTCTAAAAAGTACCTACAGTGAGTATAACATAAAAGTATAAAAATATATTTATTTATACATTGCTTTCCATTATCATTAATAAGAATTTCACTCCATATGTTAATTTTATTATTGTTTAGTTAACTTAAATTTAAAATGCTTTTTGGAAAATATATAAGTTTCTCTATAAATATCTCTATACGAACTTATTAATGAAATAAAAAATTAGTTTTTGTTTTTCATATTATTGCAAACCAATATTATGAAAAAAGAGTAGTAACTAATAATATAATTTAGATTAAATAATTGCATACAGATATAGAATTTTTGATTAAAGTATAGCTCTATAATTGTTTATATTATTGTTTTCAAACTATACTACACACCTTGTTCATGTAGTATGAAAATCTTATGAAATAAAGTTTAAGTAACTGAGATAATTATAGTTACACATATTTTAAAATATTTTAGCATCGTTTATAAGTGTATGTGATTACATATTTATAGACCTAAGCAGCTGTTAGGAGTTAAATTTATGACTTCTAATAAAACTGTTTGAAAGGATACATGAATCAAATTATATAAATAAGTAAATGTTATTTTCCTATATATATATATGTATATATATATGCATGTATTTATTAAAAAATAGGCTGTGTAATAATATATAATTAAGTTAAAAACCAAATATATCAGAAAAAAATGTAATTGAAATGTTAATTTAAAGTTTTGCTATCATTTAATTTTAATTGAATTAAAATGTAAAATTAAGTTTTAACAGCATTGTAGACATTGTTTCAATTTAACATTGTTGATTTTAATAAAATCCCTTTCATATTAAAGTTTGCATATTAAAATGTAGTTTGCATCTAGGAATACCAATATTTTGATTCCTTTGAACAACTAAGAAACAAATCAAGAGGTTGAATAATTTATAGGGAGGAAGAAGCTCTTAAGATTCAGATTTGAGATTAATTCTAACATTAAAATTTTCACATAATTTCTATAGCTATCAAGATGCATTGCAAACTCTCGTAAACATCAAAGTATCAAATCCTCTTGAAAACATCAAAAGTTCTTTCACTTGCTGAAAAATAAATCCCTTTTGAATCTCAACAAATGTAATTGTTTTGAGCCAAATTTTTCAGAAAAATCTGCAATCCTGTTTGTTCAGTAACTATTATCAAACTTCCGATAAAACTTTCTCTGATATCGGGAAACAAAGAGATTTCCACTTAGTTGCGTTGTAATTCAAGAGTTATTTCAATTTGTCTTTCAAAACTTGCTTCCGTTCATGAAACATGAAAGAGAAATTGGTAGAATGTTTTGATGCGCTTATGTTACTACATCTTTATTAACGTCTGAATTTTGCCATTTAAGATACATCGTAAATTGTATCTTTATTTGGGAATGCCATTGATTTCATTTTGGAGAGCATATGACAAAATTCAGATGGAATGAGTGCACAGTTAAATTTAGTTAAGGTAATAGGAACAAATGATTCTCTTTAGTTGCTGAAAGCATAGTTGATTGTTGATTTAATAAAATATATAAATACGTAGAAAATTTTATTGTTAAT